>OVBJ01001069.1:0-34902 GCA_900406535.1 Noccaea bulbosa | reverse complement strand
AGGTACAAGTTATATTAGAATGTGCTTGGTAGCACCAAGTTTCTCCTATTTAATAATCATGACATTCAGTTACATTCAGTCCAGAAGTGTCGATTTTTTCAGATACAGCAGAGTTTGACATTCTTTTTCATAAAAAAAGAATTGTATTATTCTTAAAACCAAAACATCGTAAGGTTTTCCATTAGTTTTATTATAATTATTTTTCATCTAATGAATAATAGTAAAGTCTCTTTTAGTCTCTTTTAAATCGTTGTCCATTTCAACAACAACTTATAAGCCATTTATGTATAGCTACAATGTATGTATTATATCAAAGGAATATGTTGCAGCTAATCGTAATGCCTTAAAGAATACAAAATGTACTTTCATATAGCTTATGCTTAACTATATTAGAATAATATTTTGCACTAATTTATTTATCTATTCCGGTCTACTTAATAGGTAACAAAGCTACATTTGCGTCCTACAACTACTATAGATATATTTGTGAATGTCAAAAACACGAGTTAGAAAATATGCAGTCATCCAATACATGAATACGAATGCACCCCCTTTCCAAGCAAGAGATGGATGTTGTGGGAGACATATCAAATTCGAAAGAACATGTAGAAATGTTCTTTGATTTGCAAAGAGAAGATATGAATAACCAAAGCAGACATATATTAAGCCAGAAAAGAAAAGTCATTAAATTTTTGGACATAAAAACGTTTTCTGATTTTTTGACGTAATCAACACAATTGAATTTGTATGAACCAATTTGAATTTTTTTTTTTTTTATCAAATATCTCATCCCGCGCAAGGCGCGGTTTATCACCTAGTATAATTTTAAAACTGAACAAATAAAATAATAAAAGATACAAAGACTAGACTAGTGACATTTTCTAAAAGATGGCTGTGATTTTTTAAGCACTTGAGAATGTTTTTTCCATCGACATGCATAGTTTATGATATTTATCCACTTTTCTTACAAATGTTTTAGGTTTACAAATCTGTACTATTAAAGTAGTTTAATTATTCACGCATTTCCTCTATTTTTGGTAATCACGCATAGGACAACAAAGTTCTATAGAATATAAGGTTACAAATTATAAAATGCTGGTGTAGACAGCAACAATGACTTGTCCACCGTGGTTAGATAAGAGATAAGACTTCCTTGGATTATCGGGTTCGATTCTCTAGTCGTGGAGACGCTATGAGGACAAGAGCACCTTTGATGATTGGGTTCATCACGACCGTCTGTTATTACAGATGATGTGGTGCGCATCTGAGCGTCCATTTTAATTTTTTTCATTATTAATTAAACGGGTTTCTTTTCATTTTTCAACCATGTTGGTAAAAGTTTGTGGGCGCCGCTGGGCCTCTAGTCTCTGTTTTTGGTCCAATTTCTACGATTTCGGCCGCAGCTTTTAATTTAAAAGCCTTAACGAAATCAACACGCTTCTCTCTCGTTAATCACTACTTACGCATTACAACATAAACAAATTAAATTTAAATAATCACCAAGAGCGTAATCATAATGATCTCGTCCTCTTATCTACCACCTCACCACAATGACCTCACACAGCCATCAATATTATTTAATTTGTCGATAGATTAAACAAATAAGGATTTATCTAAATCGTTGATTTATAAAACCAAATGATTTTCATCACGAAACATTTTTCAAAGCTATTCACTTACTGCATTTACAATATATAAAGAAACGAAAACAAGAAGTGCAGCTTCGTTTTCAAAAACAAATGGTAAGGTCTTCGCTTGCTCTTTCCTCTGTCGTCGTCAAAGAATAAACGAGAGGTTTAAGGGTAGTGACTGATGATGATGATGAGTCATCGAATTCGCATACATTAACTCAGAGAGCAACGAACGAATTTTCTTCCTCCTCACACTTGTTCATTGCCACTATGTTCACCGTTTTTGAGGATATTGAACTTGCAGAGAGGGCAAGTCGCGTTGATCCTTAGCCATTTGTCTACACATAAACTGTGGAAATGGTGTCTACAAGGAAGTTCCCTTATCTCTACTCCATCTTCATAACCACACAGACAAATGCTACATTCCTGCAATCGGGTTATATATTATCATTTTCAGTATCTTCAACATCCAAAACTCGGTGGACAACAGAAAAAAAAAAAACGGGATTTTGATTGTTGGTTCACTTACAGCATCATCACTAGCTATCACTCGTTCGGTTTGAGAATCAACGCCTAACTCAGTCATTATCCCTCCTTGAGTTTCCCTGACTTCACCATTCACTTTCTCCGAATTCTTTACTGTGAGAAACTTGAACTTTGAGAGCCTTTCTATCTCCTCATCAGGCGCACCTTCCTGAGATGATAATAATAACAAAAACATTTGAAACCAGAAACAGGGATGCTCTAAGAATCTCTTCATTCTCTAGTGTTTCTTTCTTTACCTGATCTGCTAATGCGTACAAGATGGCGATGATGCAAGGTAAACAGCAGCAAACAGCAATACCGATTAGACTAGCAACCGCAACGCAGATGACAACGAAGATGACATCAAAGGCAAGGAATGCAACACAGAGCCTGCAAGTATACAAGAAACAAAGATTTGATCGAAGAAACCACGATAAGTGGAAGAAGGATCAAGAACTGTTGTTTTCCGACTACATACCAGTAGAGTTGAGGCGAAGACTGAGAGAGTGCTTCGGTATCACCAGTGACCCAGTAAAACCCCATGATCCACCAGACGAAAGAGAACATCGTATTCGCAGACTCGAGGTGCTTGGCGAAACTGGAATAGTCAACAAATATGAGGATCTTTGAGAGCTCAAATCAATGGAAAACAGCAAAATTCAGTTCAACATTTGTATACAATCCCCTTCAACCTAAGCGAGTAAGAGTCTATCAGTAAAACTCTGAAGCATCAATGAAACACAAATCCGAGAGATTAAAGTTTAATAGAGCAGAAAAAGACAAGGGGGAGAATGAAATCTGACCTAGCTCGATGCTCATCATCAGCGTCGTCTGTGCCATAACCATCAGATTCGTCTTCGCTTCCGCTGTGAGATCCGTGATTAGACGAATCTTCTCCACTCGGAGAATTAGCTTCCCGGCGTCGTTTATACTCAGCGATTACACATCCAACGTGGAACAAACACTGGAGATTATACCCAATTACCCACAGCCTTAGAGGAACATCAGGAGTTTCTTCAGAGCTAAACCCTAGAATCACGATTGACACGATCACAAATACGAAATTCCAGAGAATGTCGAGGGCTATAATCGGCTTCGAGTAAGCCCATTCACTCTGCCGCTCCTCGAGCTGCTCAGCCGCCACCTCGCGGACTCGAACAGAGGGCTCACGGAGCATCATCCGGCGGTTGCTAGCGCGGCGGAGAAGCCTCGACGCTGCGCCTCGAAGCGGCTGAGAGGAGCGCGGGCTGCTACGCCTGTTCCGGTTTAGAAGCGGAGAGACGTCCATCGCCGGAGAAGAAGAGGCTGGGATAGGAATCGGTGGATTCATCAAACAAACAAACAAAAACTCAGAATCCGATCTAGGGAATCTACCAACTTTCAATTTCGCAGAGATGGAGAGACGAAGAGCTGGATCTTGGGTACTCGGGTTGATCCGGAATAGTCTCGATGGGTCGAGGCTGGAAATCTGCCGACTAGGTAGGTTTTGAGGACCAGTTTCTCAGAAAGCTGATGATAATTGAAAACGACGAGAGAATGTCTCTGTTGACGTTCGATGAGATGAAAATTCCTTTTTATATAACATAAAATTTAAAAATTATAAACCTCCAGATTTTTATTGCTGATGATAAAGTTGTTTGGTTAAAAGAAGATTCAATAATTGCCTGTGATCATTTTCTTTGATTTGATTCCGATTTTGGTGTGTGTTGGGGACATTCATAGTGTTACAGTTTGTCATCTAATCAAACTTTTATATTCGTTTCGGTTATTTTTAGGATTGTCAATAACCCCCTATTGGGCTGGGCCTCTATATTATTGTTTGATTTTTGGGTTTCTTGTGTAGTTAACAAATGATATGAAGGCTTACATTTAATTCATTTAAATTCAGTCTTGTGGCCGTCAAAAAAAAAACAAAATTCAGTCTTGTGGTTTTTGGGTTTCTTGTGAGAACTACAAAGTAGAAACTATAATTCTGATTCATTTAAATGCGGCAAGAGTTATAATTGTAGAGACAATAGCTTACTTTAGAGTTTGTAGTTCATATCAAATAAAAGAATGAATTTAGAATTATATAAAAGTTATAAACGATTGCAACAAAATTTAATTTCAACTCGTTATCAATTTATTGGTAATTATTATTATAGTTTACAGATAATAAAAAACAAGCAAGTCAATTTTTGCAAGGGAAAGTACATAGACAGCTGAAAGCTTGTTGGTTCTGGAAACACGAGCCGTTTCCCTTCCATTTCGAGGTACACAGTTTGGTACACAAACCAGCGTCACAGTTTGTCTTTATTACAAGATCATGGCACATTTGTTGTCCTTTTGTCTCTTTCGTTACCATTCCTAGTAAAATATTAAGAACATTAATCTCAGTTTTTCATTTATAATTATATGGTGATAAGAAAAACTATGATACGAAGGTAAGAACATGGAGGAATAGAAATATTAATTCATATATTGAAATAACAGTTTGTAATATTTTTAGAGAATTAGTAAATGTAAAGCAAACCTAACACGAGGACGATTATAAAGATAGTAAATATAGTGGCTTTAGTCATCTGTGATGTAAAATCTGAACGAAATCTTCAAAATAAAAAGCAATGAGTGTAATGGTATGCACACATAAATATCATATATATATATATATATAAAATATGTATACTTGAACTAGAATATCAACTAATAGTTAAACAGATGTGAGAGTGTAACTGGATGTTATTAGATATCTTATTTGTAATCCATCATTAATAGATCTTTAAATCTAATGTTATTCTTCAAGATTTAAAATCTTGATTTAAAATCTAGTGTTATTCAAAAGGTAAATGACTTTTAAAATATTTGTTTATTAAATCATTTGAAATTAATTCCAATAGAATTCCATGCGTAAATTGTTTAAGACAGAATTCAAGCTATATTGTAGAGATTTTGGAATCAACTTCTATGGATTCTTTAAAATAAAATCAAAATTTTAAATCTGAAAGATTATAAAACCTATAGAATTGATTTTAAATATATGATTGAATAACACCCCCAAAAAGTATTTATAAAATCAATTAAAACTGTAAATAAATATGAACCCAATATATAACAATTAAGGCTTTTTTTGTATACACTGAACATTTTAAAGATCCAAATTGAATTATGGTATATTTTTTTTATATGTAGATTGTATATAACAAAAATGTCAAAATCCAATTTATTATCTGGATTAAAGCCTTAACATTCTGAAATTCATGCAAAAATAATTTACATGAATAATAATCTTTAAATTATTAAAATATCTTTGTTTTAGTTCAACCATATAATTAGTTTGAATATGATAAATAAATTGCAAATAACAGAATGATATATGTTAAATATATCTTTTTGTTACTGCATAAATCAAACTTACACATCTCAAATGGATTTAAATCTTTCATTTATTATTTTATTTTTATAACAAATCTAAGTAAATTAATAGAAAAATATCATAGGGATAAATATACAAGGATTCAATTCACTATGGATCCTTCAATGGTACAAAATTCAAATTATTGGTTATGTTCATTCAACTCATATTTGTTTTCATTTGTAACTGATTTTGTAAATAAGATTACTGTTTTAATTATTAAGATTTTTTTCTGTTTCCAGCATCTATTTAACTACTAGTTTTTGGTCCAGTTCATATATTATATATATAGTATATACACATATAAATTCTTATAAATACGACATCAACATATATACTTTCATTACACTACTAGGCTAATACCCGCACGTATATCATAATGTTTTCTTAAATGTGGTATTAATTAGTATTGAGGACTATATCAATCTCAACGTAAAGTTGCAAAATAAAGATAAAACTATCATTGTTCGAAGTAGCTATAACTAAAACTAAAGAGATTGCAAAATGGAGAAACATTTATTGATGATCATGGAGTTACAGTAAAATATTTGGCTTCTTGATGCTTCATCATTTATAAAAGAGGCTTCTTCCCAAATTGGTGTAAAAGAGGATAACGAAAAATTCAAGTAAAACTAAGAGAATCAAAGTATCTTTCAAAAATTAAAGGTTTATATAAAGGTAATTAGAGAAGAAGGCTTGATTGTTACTTGTTAGTATACGTCAAGCTTAATACAAATCTTTGATCGCCAAGCAAGTGGCATGAATTCAATTGATAGAATATTGGATGCTCTTTTTCCATATTCACCAACATAAATTATAGTCGGTCTCCTCCACTTAAGAAAGCTTTGAGCAATCAAATTTCACATGATCATATAAGGTCACCAATACATAGAGTAAGGAAACATAGCAAACACATCTCAAATGGATTTAAATCTTTCATTTATTTAAATTTTAGCTGCAAAATTCATCAAAACTAAGAAATCACCACGGAGAAGCTCTACCTGAAAACAATTAAAAAAGACAATGATTCAACATAGATGACAGTAAAAATGCACGTCAATGCACAACGAAAAAGAGACCCGAGTAATATCTGCATATATCTTATTTTTCTTCCGTATAGAGTTGTACAGAAATCTGCATGTCTTTTATTCATTTTTCTTTTTTTGCTACAAAAAGGGATCGAGTTGTATCTCCTACTTAATAAAATCTGGATGATTAATACATCCATTGTTATTTTAGTAACATGTGTAAAACATAACGAGCATGTGGAACCAATAGTCAAAATCAGCATTTAAGCTTAAATCATCATTCATCAAACCTAAGTACACAGAATCGAAGGAATTCTTTGACAGAGTAAGTTATTAGGCTGACCAACATTTTTAATGACTAATGTTGGGACTGCTACTGCATGAGGCTTATGTAGATCTTATGCTTTCAGTCTAAGATTTACGTTTCTTTGAAGTATCTTCTTCTCTGGTACAACCTCTTCCTCTTTCTCTTCAAGCTCATCTTCCTCAGACTCACAATCATATCCTCCAGTTTCCATATGGAATTCCTTATTAGCAAGAACCATTTGACCACGAAGAACTAAGTCCTCCTCAACCTCAATTGTAGATCATCCTCGCTGTCTCCCCACCAACCTCCAACAAAAGTTTCCTTCTTTTACACAAAACGAAAACCTTATTACTAATACCTTATAGAGGCCCAACATATGACGAAGCGATGAACTTATGAGACAATGTCATGTCAGATTTTGTTTTGTTTCAGAAAAGCTTGTAATAAGATCTCTTCATATCCGATGCGCTCAATTCCCCTACTGTTCCAAGTAAATGCGAGACCTACTACCCATATTTAGTTCATGAAGTATGTACAATCATGGTGCTACTGCTGCCTGAAAATGGAACCATAATCGAAGGTTTGACTTAGCATTTTAGTATGTCATCTGTTACTGAGGATTAATAGGAAAATTATCTTGAAACAACGAAGTTATTCTTCATCTTCATAAGCTAAATGTCGGTCATATTCCCTCTGTGAAAATAAAGAAATGAAGGTAGTAGACAAGATATAACCTTTAGGAGCAAGCCATCAAGCCATGTTGCTATGGTGAAAGATCTAGCGTTTTAAAAATTGTGATTTCAGAAAGGAGAACTAAACCGACAAAAGATCTAGCTAACTACAAGGTCTTCACATAGAACCGATCAGAGCTGAAAAGCACAGAATCATTACTGTAAGACAGCACGAGTGTTCAAAAGTAGTGACTCAATGTGTTTTAGTCGTTCAATAAACTCAACATCCGTCTTGTCTTTTCTCTTAAAGAACCTGCAGTTGATAGGTACATGTGAAGAAAAATAGAAGAATTTGTTTTGCTCTTTCGTCTTCTAAATACAAAGTTTGAAAAGACTTGCAAACTTTAAATTTTCCAGCGAGAGAGAAATATGACAAGTAACTCAAAAATCATGCAACTGCAAAACACAGAAAAAAAGAGAGACGAAATATACTAACCTCTAGGCTTTGCTGTCACTTGGGCCATATTTTTCCTCTGCACAACAACAAATACATTTTGTTGCCTCTCAGTCCAAATAATTCTCGTCAGGTATCCCAAAACTTATGGATTCATGTTCGTTCTGCAAGCATTCCATCAATATGAAGAAGAGTACGACGAATCCTTTTTCCATGACGGTCAACTTGTGATTTCTTCTCCTTTAGTTAGTGATCGGTTTTACCAATAAATAGGAAAAATGACATTCAATCCATGGAACGGCAAATGCAGAAAAGGCTAGACGTTTCATTAGCTTGCCGTAATTTTTCTGAAGTACACGTGTTCTCTCTTCTTTTGCTGATGTGTCAAGCAGCTGGAGAGTGTTATTCACCTTTCATATATATGATTTGCTTTTTGCTTTTGTTCTTTTTGTTTTAAAAAATTGATTTGAAGTTTATTATCAAAGATGACTAAAGCTGTCATTATTGCTATTTTTATGATCGTCATTTTTAAAGGTTTGCTTTTCATTTCCCACTCTCTAAACATATTAGCAAACTAATACTTCAAAAAATAACTAACATGTATATGGGATATTTCCTTCAATTCAACATTTTGTTCGGTGCCTTTTTATTACAAATAAAATATTAATCCAAGAATGTTTTAATTATTTATCAGGGATGCTGACGAAAGAAATGTAAGGATAAGAGATGTATCAATTTTTTCTAATGAGATCAACCTTTGAACCTAAGGCATGTGCCAATTATGTGTACCTAATAGTGGAAAGGAAACGGCAATTGCATCCATAATATATAACTGAAGATTTGTTTCTGCACTTTTCTTTCCAAGATTTGTTTTTTTTTTTGGGATCTACCAGTAATAATAGTAATAATAATAATGATGATGAAATGACAGAAAATTATAATATTTCCTAAATTTATATGTATTTTCTTATTTTACTTTGGCATAAAACTATAAATTGCTACTTGAGTATGTGTGCCCTAATTCAAAGGTCGATCAATAATAACACGTAACAACACTAACTGCGATAATATATGAATTGGTAGAAGTGTCTCATAATTCTTTATAAACATACCAATAATACCGTGGATAATAAGTCAAATACATAAAAACGTACTTAGCAACATGAATTCATCATTTCACTATATTTAGTTATATGGTTGAATAACAATAAATGGTTGTATTCTAATTGGATAACACAAAATATACTTCCAGTAACACAAAATATACTTCCAGTTTGAATTGTTTCCATTTTTGATCTCATGAAAATAATGTATTTTGTAAGATCTGATGAAAATATTTATTGTTCATTTGACTTTTTGTTATTTTCTTCCTAATTAACACCAATTCTTTCCACATCAGCTCCTCCAATTTAATCAATTCTTATATTTTGAATTTTTGATGCCATGTATCATATAGTATTGATTCAAAGTTAAATATGTTTATATAAAGTTCCATATAATCATATATAAATAGAGATGGTTTTTACATGTACACTACGAACACACGTTACACACTCATTGTTTTATAAACGTCAAAGAACTTCAGATCCAATTGTATCATCGTAAAATGAATAAACTCGCTGCTCTTGCCATCTTTATCGTCTTGATCTTAGGTTTGTTCTACATTTACCATTATATCGTTATCCCAATAATTATTCTCTCTAATAAACTAGTCAAATAATTCTCACGTTTTTTGTTTTTCTCCTTTTATATTGAAGTTTTCAAGTTTTTAAAATTATCTTTTTGATAGGGATGTTGGCGCAAGAGACACAAGGACAACATATATGCAAAAAGGTTATAACAAATGACAATTGTGAAGGACCGGTGTGCACAGCTCTGTGTGACAAGACGTGGCAAGGAACTGGCCAGTGTGTCAAAACATATGACAAACGATTTATTTGTCTATGCAATTTTGATTGCCGAGCTTGATGTTTCTTTCTTTTATTTGGCCTCTCTGTTTTGTTCTTATATATCTATATAATCTATCATCAATAATAAGAAAAGTATTTTACTTTTTTGCGATGTTTTATAGTTTTTACATGAATGTGTGAAACCGCTGGATAGACAACCGACATTGTTTCCTTCTGACTATTTGATCTGGTTCAAATTTATGTTGCGTTTGTTGTTTTTCCAAATTATCTACTGGCTCAAGTTCCAAGTTCCAAGTCCCAACACAATATAGTGTATGTGTTGAAAGTGTCAACAAATCAATACTAAAATCCACCTGTAATTAGTAAATAATAGTGTCCATATTAGGCGACAAAAAATGTCAGAAATTTACATTATTAGCTATTAATCACACTTTGTTTCATTTTAAATCTCAACCGTTATTCTGAATTTCTGGATTCAATTTTTTGTCTTCTTATTATTATTAAAGCTCGTTTTTTTGTTATCAAGTGAGTATAACTTGAAAGTTGAAAGTTNTTTAAAAAAAAAAAAAAAAAAAAAAAAAAAAAAACTTGAAAGTTGGCTCCTTTAGAGTGATGCACAGATATGCACAGATTGGATTTCAGAAAGTGCCGTCTTCGTTTGACACCTTTTGGCAATTACATTCACAATCACAGCTATAATGGTGGTCGAACGAAGCTTCACTCGAATCTGGTTTTGGGAGATTTGTCTAAATCCGGTCGGGTCGAAGAAGCCCGCGAGTTGTTCGACAAAATGCCTGAGAGAGATGAGTTTACTTGGAACACTATGATCGTTGCTTACTCCGGTTCGGGGAGACTCGCCGATGCGGAAAAGCTTTTCCGTAGTAACCCAGTGAAGAACACAATCTCATGGAACGCTCTAATCTCTGGGTATTGCAAGTACGGAAGTGAAGATGAAGCTGTCGGTTTGTTTTGGGAAATGCAGTTTGATGGAAGAAGAAACCCTAACGAGTACAGTTTTGGTAGTCTTATTAGGATGTGTGCTTCGCTTGGTTTACTTCTGAGAGGTGAACAGATTCACGGGTGTACAGTAAAAACCGGTTTTGATTTGGATGTTGGTGTGGTTAATGGCCTTCTCGCTATGTATGCGCAATGCAAACGCATCTCTGAAGCTGAATATCTCTTTGTGACAATGCCCTTAGGTGAGAGAAACAACGTTACTTGGACTTCGATGCTCACAGGGTACTCTAAGAACGGTTTTGCTTACAAGGCAATCGAGTGTTTTAGGGAGATGACAAGACAAGGAAACAATTCGAATCAGTTTACGTTTCCTAGTGTTTTAACTGCTTGTGCTTCGGTTTCTGCTCGCAGGATTGGAGTTCAGGTCCATAGCTGCATAGTTAAGAGTGGTTTCAAGAGTAATATCTTTGTTCAGAGCGCATTGGTTGCTATGTATGCTAAATGCAGAGACTTGGCAACTGCAAGAGCGTTGTTAGAAGGTATGGAAGTTGATGATGCTGTTTCCTGGAACTCGATGATTGTTGAGTGTGTTAGAGAAGGTCTTGAAGAAGAAGCTCTGTGTTTATTCGGAAAGATGCATGAGCGAGATATGGAAATAGATGAGTTTACAATCCCTTCTGCTTTAAATTGTTTCGCTTCGTCTAGGATAGGAATTGAGATAGCTTCTTCTGTGCATTGTCTGATTGAGAAAACTGGGTATGGAACTTACAAGCCTGTGAATAACGCTCTTGTGGATATGTATGCTAAAAGAGGAATCATGGACTCGGCGTTGAAAGTGTTTGAAGGGATGGTTGAGAAAGATGTGATATCTTGGACGGCTCTTGTCACGGGAAACACACATAACGGATCTTATGAAGAAGCACTGAAGCTGTTCTGTGACATGAGAGCTGGAGGCATTTCTCCTGATCAGTTTGTTACAGCGAGTGTATTAAGCGCCTCGGCAGAGTTAACTCTTCTGGAGTTTGGGAAACAGGTACACGGGAACCACATAAAATCTGGCTTCCCACCATCTTTGTCAGTAGATAACTCTCTTGTGACAATGTACACAAAGTGCGGAAGCTTAGAAGATGCGGATGTAATATTCAACTCCATGGAAATCAGGGATTTGATAACATGGACTGCTCTAATTGTGGGTTATGCGAAAAACGGCAAAGCCAAGGACTCGCTACAATCATACAATATGATGGTAGCTAGTGGCATAAAACCGGATTACATTACCTTTATTGGGTTACTATTTGCTTGCAGTCATGCCGGTCTCATAGAAGAAGCTCAACGCTTCTTTGATTCAATGAGAACAGTTTATGGAATCACACCAGGACCTGAACACTATGCATGTATGATTGATCTTTTTGGAAGATCAGGTGATTTCGCCAAAGTAGAGGAGTTGGTTAATCAAATGGAGGTTGAACCAGATGCAACTGTATGGAAAGCGATTTTGGCTGCAAGTAGGAAGCATGGGAATATAGAAAATGGAGAAAGAGCAGCTAAAAATCTCATGGAATTGGAACCAAACAATGCTGTTCCTTATGTTCTGTTATCAAACATGTATTCTGCAGCGGGAAGACTCGAGGAAGCTGCGAATGTTCGTAAGTTGATGAAATCTCGTAATATAAGCAAAGAGCCTGGTTGCAGTTGGGTTGAAGGGAAAGGTAAAGTAAATAGCTTTATGTCAGAAGATAGAAGACATCCGAGAATGGCTGAGATATATTCAAAGGTTGATGAAATGATGATTTTGATTAAAGAAGCTGGTTATTCACCGGATATGAGTTTTGCCCTCCATGACTTGGATAAGGAAGGCAAAGAGCTTGGTTTGGCTTACCATAGTGAGAAACTAGCTGTAGCGTTTGGTCTTCTGGTTGTACCATCTGGAGCTCCGATCCGGATCATCAAGAACCTCCGCGTTTGTGGGGATTGCCACAATGCAATGAAGTACATATCGAGAGTATATCTGCGGCATATCATCTTAAGAGATTCTAATTGCTTTCATCATTTTAGAGATGGAAACTGTTCTTGCGGAGACTATTGGTAATATTTTTGCATAAGAAGAGAAAATCGGAAAATTCTGCATTTCTGTCTGCAACAATGGAAGCTACAAAGTTACAAACTTACGATTATACACTTTTAAAACTGCTAGTCAAAGTGGTTGCAGAGGCCAGTGGAGGTTCATAACAGGAACAATGCCTATACGTGTGAACAAGGACATCCAAAAAGATTTACGTGTCAACATCTGCGTAGAGAAGCTCATTTCCTTGCATGCTCAGGGATTAAGCGATGACGCAATTCAACAGATGCACCAGCCAATTCTGCAAGGAAGTAATTGCATTTTCAGAGGAAAGTTCAAGAAGAGTAAGATAAGCAATTATGAAAAACAGGAGTGTTGTTGCCAAAAACCTTGAGCTGTGAAATCAAACAGTGGAGGAAGTGCTCTTCCATTAGGCAAGGATGCGCTCGGGTCTCTCAGATCATCGAAGAACGGGTGTGCACATGCTTCAAGCTGAAACCAGAGTTAAGTAAAAGGAGCTCAAGCAACCATTTAAATGATGTCATGCTCTACCACAGGTCAGAGGCTGTTCTCTCTTACCGCTGTGCATCTCAGGTTTGGTGAATACTGGAGGAGTCTAGAGGCAAGATCCATTGCTTCTGGAGATACCTGTCTCCGGAAAATCTGAAGAAAGAAAGTGGAAATTTGAGGAATTCACTTATACGCAAAACATTGTCACCGTCTAAATTTGTTGTATGTGTTTATGTGATCTAACCTTGTGCCAAGGCTGAGCTTTGATCTGAGGGAACTTAAAATCATTGTAACGAGGATTCATGTTCTTTATCTCTTCTTTTGCTGGTGTCCCCAAAATCTGATTGTTACACAACACAACTCTGAGAATCTGAGACCAAACGAAAAAAACAGATAAAGAGAAAAGCCATTATGTTGTTTAGTGTTTACCTTAATGATCTCCACAAGTTGATCAACACTAGTCTCTCCAGGGAATAGAGGCTGTAGACAGTAAAAGCAAGAAACAAGTTGAAAGAAAATGTCTCTTAACTCAAAAAGTTTAAAAACTCAGAAGAGAAGAGTTCTTACATGACCAAGGAAAAGCTCAGCCATGACACAACCAACAGACCACATATCGATCGCATTTGTGTATTCGGTTGCTCCAAATATAAGCTCTGGAGCTCTGTAATACCTTGAGCATATGTAAGATATGTTTGGTTCTCCAGGAATCTGAAACCAACAAGAACATCACCACTCAAGGTTTTCTGAAAAAACAGAAAGTGAAACCCAAATTTAGAGCTGTAAAAACCAGAAACCTACCAGCATCTTCGCGCTCCCAAAATCACATACTTTTACCTCATGCGTAACATTATTGACCTGAGAAATGCCTTTAGTTAGTAAACTACTACAACCCTCACAAGAACTTACTTTAAGAATGACTTTACCAATAGATTTTGCGGTTTAATGTCACGGTGACAAACTCCAACAGCTCGATGCAGATAATTCATGGCACGGCAAATCTGGATTTCAACAAACGTTTCTCAGAGCCACAAAAGTGAGAATTAAGAGTCTGATCGCAAGTTTCGTATATTCATTTACCTGGTAGGTATAGAGCTGAATGTAAATCAAGGGCATATGCTGATTCATCTTGGTGTAAGACCTCGATGCACGGTATATAGTCTCGGGTACATACTCAAGAACAAGGTTAAGATAAAGCTCGTCTTTCTCAGTAGTGGAGAAGAAAGAATGCTTGAGCTCAACGACGTTACGATGATCTAGCATTCGCATTATCTGAAGCTCTCTGTTTTTGTATCTCTTGTCTTGCAACACTTTCTTGATCGCTACTTTTTCTTCCGTCTCTAAGCACTTAGCCTATATATCATAAAACCCAAAAACCGCAATGAACATCAATCACATTTTTTTTTTTTTAAGACTAAATTCCTGTGACACTTTTTATTTATTTATTTACCTGAAAGACAACACCGAATGAGCCAGTGCCAACTACATGTTCGGCTCTGTACGAGATTGTCTGAATAGGAAGAAAAAACCAAAAAAAAAAAAAAAAATCAGATTTCGTAAGAAACAAGTTTAGAAATGTTGCAGATAATTAAAGCAAATTTTGGAAATAACCTTGTCTCTTTGATCATTCAGACCCTTCTTTTTGGTTGTAATAATCCTCCCAGATTCTGTTCCATTTCCCTTGATAATCCCACTTTCCGTGTCCTAATCAAATCCCAGGAAAATTCGAACAAAACATTGATCATCATTAGCTCCAGGATCAAAGAAAGTGTAACCAATCAAGATTTAAGGAATTGCTGAAACTCCAAAATGTAAAACCTTGTCATCTCCGTTTCCCATCTCGCGGATTTCAGAATTCTCTGTTGTGGAGTCAGATTCACGTGTATTCTCTTCTAAAACAGAGTCATTCTCGTACGTCGTCGTTTCCGTAGATTCAGTTTCTTCTTCCAGAATCTGAATAGGTTTCGATTTTGGCGTGTCGGAATCTCCTACCTACGGNGTTAAAAAAAAAAAAAAAAAAAAAACCCTCAAAATTCTGAAAATGTCTTACGTTATCAGAAGAGACGAAATTGCGTCCAGAAGCCAAACTCGTCAATCTACGCATCACATTCATCGTTTCCACGTTTTCCAAAACAAATCAAGAGCAGAGTTTTCCCAAGAAAAAACAGAAGGTTTCAAGCTTTCACGAGAAGAGAAAGAGAGAAAGAAAGAGAGAGAGAGAGACGACGTTGCCAATATCTCTCTCCTTCTTCTCTCTTCTGGCAAGAAAACGAAAACAAAAGAAACAACGAAGAAAGAAAAAAAGAGGATAATTTTGCTTCCTTACTCCGACTATATATATATAAGAACATTATATATAGAAAGTTATATCTACGGCGGAGCGGATATAGCTAAAAAAAGGAAGATCCAGGTGGCGTTTCTCGTTTTAAGATCCTCCACTGTCAATCAATGGAAGGCCAATCATTCTCGCTTCCTTAATTTCTGTAATGAAAAACAAAATATGGAATCTGTACAGAGAGATCATGCGAGTGAAGATCGAGACCGTTTGTTGTTAGCTCTTTGTAAATAAATCTAACGGTGGTGATCAAATGTATTTGTGTTAAAATGTCTAATGTAGCCTTTGTGGAATGGATTGATGCGCGCGGAAAATTGGGGCTTTTTGGCTGTTCCTTTGACTCCCTTTTCTTTCGGCCGTTTTGTAATTTTGTTTAGCCGGACTACGGCTACTCCAAAATATGACATTTTCTTTAATATTTATGGATTTTGCTTAATATATTTTACGGACATCTTTTAAATATACAGCTACAGTTTTATTATATAAGGAAATCAACCCAAGCCAAGTTTCTTGTTTATGCGAAAATTGCGAAATTAACGCACTTGGACTCCAAAAACTGCGCGCGCGTATCATCTGAGAATATTTAGATTCTAATGGATTTCACAAAAGGCTTTATTTGTAGAAGCCCATAATTTAGCGGTCACTGATGATAGCCCATAAAAGTAATCCCGATTATATCGGTGCTTCTATGTTTGGGGCCTTTGGGCCTTTTTATCGTCTATGATGACCTGTGTAAAGAGGAAGTATTTGCGCTTGCATTCTCTTATCTTTGCCTCTTTGGTGCTTTTTTTGTTGTTGTTGACTTGTTGTATTTTTGACTTTTTGCGGGCAGTGCATGAATATTAACTGTAAGTGCAACTGACTCACGTGTTTCCTACTTCGTTTGTTCCTTTTCTATCTTGTTGACAAAAAGTACTTTGAACACACAATCAGTGGTCCAAACTTCCTTTTCACAATACAAAAACGACTGAACCACATAATTAAACACGCATTTGAGCATTTGGTCAGCTCTGGCTGAATTACAAAACCGATTCCACAGAGGAAATTAGTTTCAGTAGAGGAATTGGAACTTGCGGTGAAAGAAACTTTGGTGTTTCACTAATTGCCGTTCAGATTTGGTCGACTTAATACGAAGCCAAAAAAATTACTTTTTCAGCAAACATGATCCAAAATAAAACAATCCAAATTACAACCTATGTTTTTGTTTGTAGCTTGGTTTTTATAAAAATTCATCGAGTCAATACCCGAACCATCACAAAAACGGATTCCTCACAAAATGAGGTTCGTTCTTGACTCAAATCCCAACCGTCCGATCTCAATCTCAATTCAGCTGCTATCACAATGGAGAGCAGCTTTAATCTTCTGTACGGTGCACGATATCAGATTATTCACCGTCTCAACAGATTCCACCGTCAGCTTAGCCGTAGGCAAACTATTCACCAGTATCTGAAACGCCACCGTTAGTAACGACCCTCCTGCCTCCATGCACCCACCGTTAACGTTACCGTTACCTTTACCGTTGGGAAGAATCGCGAATCCTGAGGGAAGCAGTGCCACGTAGGCCGACTCTCCGCCGTTCATCACAGCTTGCATCGCTGGGATGTCAACGGGCGCGTACACCACAACCGCTCCTGTAGCGTCTATGCTTGTTTCCTGTAGTATCAGCATACTACTCTGATTCGCATTTATGGCCTGCCAAAAAAAAAAAGTAAAATATATTCAAGGGTAAATCGGGAAGAGAGAAATTACAAGCCAAAACAATAAATTAAAGTGATGTGACTACTGTGTCGTTTCGATAGTGTTACCGTCAGTCACAAAGCCAGAAGTTCAGGGGTAAAAAGGGAAAAGAGACCAATAATGCGAAAAAAACGTCAGAGCCAAAAAGGTAAGAAAAAAGGTCAAAAATGTCTTATTAATTTTGACTTTCGTCTCCCCCATACTTCCAAATTTCAGATTTTGTCCCTTTCCAATCACACTCGACAAGATTCATATGACCACATCATCCCTTGGGTCACGCAATACCAACTCCTTTCACACACAGCTATATATAGCTCAATTATTTTATGTCCACACATTCCGGTTCAATTCATTTTTTACCCAAACCAAAAAATCATGAAACTATGTTGCTAAACCGAATTTTGAAATGTAAAGAAAAGAAATGCTTACAGTTGCACGGAGGAGAGAAACGGAGTTGGAACGGTCAGGGCCCTTAGCGATTTGGGCCATCTCTTGCATGGGCCCACCGTTGGATAAGATATCCCATTCTGATCTCAGCCGTTCATTGCCAAGGAAATCAAACAGCCGCCGTGGAGAAACCGGGAACCACACGGACGTCGCAGCGTTTAGAATGATCCCCGGTGGTTCGCCTGGAACGTTAACGATTTTCCTAGTCATAATCCTGACGTCCTCGTCAACGTTACCGACGTTAAGCTTGCTCCATTTCTGTAACGACGATGCACAAACGCCTCCGCAGAAATTATCAGTCATCCTCTTCGCTAGCTTCAGCATGCTCTTCCTCCCATTGCAGCTAATTTCTGTGTGTGTGTGTGTGCGCGCGCCCCGTTATAAGTTTTAAACAATTTCACAAGAAAATGTTAACAAACGAAGCGTTTTTTGGGAGCTTACGTGTTGGGGTACGTGAAGGTTGAACAGTGGAGGACATGAGGATGGTGAGGCATTCGCATTGACGTTGTAACGCAGCCATCCAACGCTGTGCTCCAAACGCTAGGCCACAGCTGAGTAACGGCCGGTATAAGCGGTGGATGCGGTTCTCGTCGTACTCTGTGTGCTCGATCCACGTTACCTAGAATTTGATTACACCATGTTGTATTAGACTTATCGCGTGTAATGCGAGTGTTAGCAAAGTTAAAATTAAATAATGATTAGAAGCTTTATGATCGTGTGATGTATAAATGCTCAAATTGACTCAATTTTATAAGCGTTGGGTTTGCTGCACGATCCAAGGGCACATTACTCAGAGATATTTAGATGCTTCTGATCAATAAAATAATGAATTTGTTTTACCTGCATATTATATTAGTTAAATAATTTCATAAACCCAATGCATAAGAAACCTCTATTATATTGAGTGTAATCTCTCGGACTAACCAGAGTAGACTTGCCTGTGGCACATATAGGTAAGTGTGAAACCAATACTAGTAGTCTAGTACATAACACTAGATTAGGGTAAATCAGAAAATAAAAAACTACCATCTTAGTACTAAAGTATTCAGCTAATAAAGTAAAGTTTTTGGTTGTGTGTTGTTACCTTAGAGTAGCCATTGGCCATGTCTTGAACGAGGCAACCGGACGGTAACCTTCTACAGCTCGAAGAAGATACTTCTCTGATGGAATCAATTGAAACGTCCACGACCGCCCAAACACCTTCCGCGTGCTGCTTACAGAACCTCAAAAACGACACTTGTCGAACAGGCACAAGTGGAGACAACAATTGAAGCTCTGCGTGCATCTAATTAACCACACACACACACAAAAAAAATGTAAAAGACCCATTTGATCAAGTTAAGATTTGTCAGTATGTAAAATGGTAACGCACAAGTACATACCAAGTGAAGTGCACCATTTCGTGTCCCTCCCATGCCACTAGAGATGACTTCAGTAGTTGAAGTTCTTGAGATCATACACGGAAACATCTCCGCCCATCGATCCTATCAATAATTATATCAAAAGATTTAATTTTTGCCTTTTTTGTTAGATTACGCAATTACTACTAATTAGTAGTAAGTGTTTAGTTTACTAACCGAGTCCATCAGAGTTTCAACGAGTGCTAAGCTATTGATGATAACCGTTCCAGAATCTTTAGAAGCTTCCGACACAAACCCATCTTGTTTCGGTCCAACGCACCGACTGAAACTTGCGTCGTACTCATCCTTGTTAAGCATTTCAAACCCAGTCTCCGGGTTTCGAACCCAGAGCGGCTCGCGTGTCTGAGCCATTTTCACCAGCTCCTCCATCGCCGCAAGAGCTAAATCCAGACACCTCGATCTCTGGTCAAAATCACTAACCGGTGGTTCAGGGTTAGCCGTAGGTATGCAAGAACCGGTGCCATTGGAAATCTCAAATCTGGGAGAAGCATGAGGCAGGGTCGGAGAGGAGAGAGTGAAACCACCACCGGAGCCGACGCCGACGCCGAGAGCGAGTGCTGAGTCCGGTATAAGATGTGAACCGGGTTGTGAAGGAACAGGCCGGCCAAGGAACTTACCGGTTAAGGCGCAAACTCGGTCTAGTTCGTCTTTGAGGCGTGAGTTTTCGATTCTAAGGTGTTGCTCTTCCATGGAGAAGTCGCCGAGGACGGCGGGTCCGCTGCAGTTGCCGCACATAGGGTTTCTCATGGCTTCGCGTACTGACATATTCTCCGCTCTAAGCCTATCGTTCTCTTGTCTCAGCAAAGCATTCTCATGGCGTTCGATTTGCGTCTGCACATTATCAAAATCATAAAAAAACAAAAAATCAAAAAAATCAAAAAATATCCATAAAACGAGGAAGATGACGACGATACCTTCATCTGAGTACGGCGATTCTGGAACCAGAATTTGACTTGACGGGGATCTAAGTTAAGCCGACGGCTGAGATCGAGACGCTGCTTCTCGTCGGGGTGTGCACACTCTTTGAATAGCCTAAAATAAAACCGGAGATTGAAAATCGATTAGGGAAAAAAATTGGGGATTTTTGTGTGTGTTGATAAGAAAAGAGTCGTTTACGATTCAAGGTCTTGAATTTGTTTAGGAGTGTGGCGATGGTAACGTTTCTTCTTCCTAGGAGGTTTATCGGCGGCTTCTAAATCGTCGCCGGAGACTGCTTCAGCGTTATCGCTTTCAGATCTGCTCTCTGCGTCTTCTCCTCTACTCTTACGACTTACATTCGACTCGAAAATCTCTCCATTTCTACAGATTTCTCCGTTGTTCTCTCCGTTCGTTTGCTGCAACAAACCCAGAGGTTATCAGTGAGCTAAGAGGAAGAGAAAAATCAAACATTTAAGAGGGATTAAACAAGAAAGGAGAGATTGCGAGGCTTACGAGTCCGAGGGAGAGACCGTGAGAGGAGAAGGGGCTACGGTGAGGAGGAGAAATGGCGGTTCCGAGCATGGTTGAAGCGGAGGAGAAAGGGAATTGGTTACTGTACGGAACGTCGGAGAGAGGCTTCGCGGCTCTATCTCCGGAGGAGCCGTCGTCGAGAAAACCGTTGAAATTCATGAGATTTAATAGATGGAAATGAAAAGACGGAAAATTTTGTAACTTTAGAAGAAATCCGCCATGGATGGGATGAAGTGGAGAAGGAGCCCTAGACAGTTAGATAGGTTCGTCGCTTCGGTGCATGTCCATGAAAAGGAGAGAGGAAACAATTAATGAAAAAGGAAAAAGACGACAGAAACGACGGGAAAAGGAAGATAGATAAAGGTTTATTGATTTTTGAAAACCAATTATTTAAAGAAAAGAGAGAGAGAGAGGATAAAAAGGGAAAAGAAGAGATGTGGAGTCATGGAAAGCCTTGCAAGCTTTGAAAAGTTGGGTTTGACTCTTTGACATTAAAACCTTTTTGCTATTTGCTATAAAAGTCCACTTCAAAGTGGTGATTCCAGGCGGAATGTGTTAAACTACTGTTTTGCCCCTTTCTCTTGGCATACCTAAAACTATATCTCTAGATTCTTCGTTTGTTGAGCGTTTTTTATTTGATTAATTCATGCATTCGAACATGTTTTGTCACGATGGATACTGTTGCATCGTAACCCGCCCGTACTAAACAGTATGTTTTCTTTTTTCATATCGAACAAGAAGTTGCAACTCTAATGTGACTATTAGTATAAGTTTTACAAGTCTATTGTTTGTGAATATTTTAGTACACTTGCCAGACTAGCAAATGTATGAATTGTGATATACCATTTCTTCAAATACTCCATAAATTTGTTACTTTAGACGCACATCCCGAAAAACTGTGTTTAACTACTTAATAATCATTTTTAAAAAAATGATAAAAAAAATTATAGAAAACCAAATTCAGTTTGTGTTATCGTCATCTAAAAAGCCAAGAGAAATTATCAACCATGAGAGACATTGATGATGTAAATTGATCTATGGTCTAGAGCGACATGAAAGATTAGTAAAGTGTTTATTCTAAAATTATTTCTAAAATTATTTTTTTCCCATGTAAGTAACATGAGCTCGACCGGACTGGTTTCTGAAATCAGTCCATCCAGCATGTAACATGTTACAGTAATAATATGGAGTTTTCGACGTAAAAAAAACAAAGAAGACGCATGTTCTTGATAGAGTACTGGAGTGAGTAAATTTAATATAATGGCATATCTTCCAAATTTGGCGGAGTCATAACTCCATGGTTTGTGAGTTTTGAGTAAAATGTATAAATAGTTATTGCGATGGTACCTAAGACCCATTAAAAAAGGCAAAATCATTTAATAGTTGATTAATAATGGACTGTCTCAACTTTGAATAATACCTTTACTTTCTCAAAATGTCATCGACTCACAGAATCACAATACAGGTTCTTACATAAAGTAATCTGCCCAATTTCTCGTTTTGTTCGAACCTTGAAAATTACCCTTGTTTATTCTGGCGCAAAAAAAAAAAAAAAAAAAAAAAAAACAAATAAAGATAAATAAATAAATAAACACAAAGAGAACAACTTAAAGAATTACATAGAGAAGAACTCCACTTGTGACAGTGATAATGATAATACACAAGAAGATTATTACAGATGCATCGCTTTGGTACCCCCAAGCCATGTCCAAATTATTAATAATGAATTATCTCTCATTCAATGATAAATTAATTCCTATAGAATCAACTAGTAATAATGAAACGTAGCTATCGAGTTTAAATATCAAAAGTACTTTTGACATTAGAAAATCAAAAGTTCACACTTAGTCCACATGTTGCATTTTGCCGACATCAAATCTTGGGTTTGCATTTTTCGAGATTAGGGGTTATAAAGAAAAGACCTAACCATTTCGATTAGGGGTTATAGTTTTGTAAATTTACATCTGGGAACAAACTTTCATATAATATACACGGCTTAGTTGACAAAATGAAACGGGTATTAGTTGGGAGGTAAGATTAGAGGCCCCACATGCGTACAGAGACTCGCAATCTCTCATAATTCATACTGGGCCATGAAACCAAGTGTGTACTTATGTGTCTACATTTTGAGCATTTCACTTTCAATGTAAGAAAGATTCATGCATTTTTAGATTCACACCTATGATTGGATTCAAAGTCCAAATATGATACTTTTTCAAAGAACCTTAAACTCAAAAGTCAGGGAAACAAAGTAACAACAAGAGAAAAGCGAGGCTTAGAACATAAATCTAACCAATAACTAGACCGAATCAATCTTGCAGAAACATCTTATGATTTTGGAACAGGCCAGTAGTAGCTCTCAGATTATAGCTACCAACTTTAAAGTTTTCTGCTAGCTTTGGCATGATACTCATGTTTCAGAAGGTTGGCTCTCAACATCATTGCCCTGACATCTCTATCGAATTCGTTTCCCATCTGAAGTACCTTCTGGAAAGTTGCATTCCTCTGATCAGCGTGTCTCGCGTAGAGAATTTTGTTGTGTGAATCGATTCGTGCCTGTCCGGGATGTAAAAAACAAAGAAGGGTTTTAAGGTTTTGAAACGACAGAAATCAAACATAGTTAGGAAATATAACGGACCTGTATCTGGTTGTCTGTGATCAAGGATTCAAGTTCTTTCTCTAGACCAGAGACGCTGGTCTTGAAGGCATCTGCCATTCTGCTCAAGTCAACAGACACAAAGGGCAGTGTGTACTGGATCAGTGCCTTCTTCCTTATCTGATCATACAGTGTGTCAACGTGGTCATGAAGATGGATGTCCAGCAGCAAATTCCCTTTGAGACTTTCTAGATATGCCAGACAGGAAGCATAGCGGCTGCAACAAGCAAATTTAAACATTAGAGATCTTCAAAGAATACAGACTTGTTGATCACAGATTTAAATCTGTGAGTTGGTCAGGGTCAACGATTAGAATAAAAGTGGAATCGACAGACTTGTTGGCCACCGAGGACTTAGTTGGGTAAATATAGTCTTACAGAGTATTCTCTATAACAATCCTTGGTTCATGGACTGTCCTTCGGTTATATACAAGAAATAGACAAGCGTCTTGTAAGAAACATGTTACCTTGAATAGAAATCGTTGATAAGTTCCCTCACATCAGGTACTAGCTCCAAGAAATTCCGGAAGTTGATATTGTCGATGACTTTTTGCTGTCACATTAGAATACTGAGTTATAGATCAAGGGAACAAATCAAAATTACTGGCAAAGTCAGGCAAAAGCTAAGAAAGGATAAATGCCTTTAATTCTGATCGATCAAAGGTAGCAAGTGCACAGAGTCCTCCATAGGTGGCAACATCTTGAGGGGCAACGACCTCATTATAGGAATTTCCAAGTTCTGGATTCACATCCAAAAACTGCACAAAAAGATATTCAAGTTCAACGATTTAGATTTCTCATTTCAGATACAATACCAGATAGGACATCAGGGGGCATTAGAATACAAACCTTACGAGCAGCGAGCTTATACTTCTTCAACTCCAAATGAGCCAACCCAGAAGCACATCTCAGCTTTGCAACTACTATAGGGTCAAGGGTCTCTGGATTCTGCTCTGCCTTGTTCACGTAGCTTGTAACATGAGTAAACTGGCCCATCTCGATGCTGACAAGAATCGCATTCATACACATGTGATTGATGTGTTTTCCCGTGGTGCAGTAGTCTCGTGTTCGGATATAATTCTTGAAAGCATCTCCGAGCAAACCACACGCATAGTAGAAGTCCCCAAAGTCATTGTAACCCATTCTAATGCTTTCCTTAATCAGATTCGTCTGTGTAATCATATAGAAGATGAATCAACATTTAAACAATTACAGAATCAAGCAAAAATGAGCCCCGCACACACTAAAAAACACCACATACTTCATCCTCTAAGCAACTAATTGAAAACAGCATCACAGATATCAGGAGTGGAGAGTCATAAATATACACACAACAAGCAAACAATACAGATAGCCAGGAGCCAATGCTGGTGATTTCGTTCATAAAATTTGTCTGTATAATCATATAGATGGTGATCAACATCCACCCAGTCACAGAATCAAGTAAGGGAATGACCACAAGAGAGCTACGAACACACTAAGCAACACATAAATGACCCCCCACAGACTTCATTATCTGAGAAACTAGTTGAGAAACGTAGTAATCGAAATCAGCAGTAGAGATTCACCACTATACACGCAGTGAGCAAGAGATACAGATAAACATGAACGAATTAAGGAAAATTAGGTCTGGGAAAAGAAAAAACCCAATTTACCCGATACGAACTGAGCTCATTCTCGAGCTTTCCTTTCTTCTGTTCAGCACGACGATCGACAGCTTCACACCAGGCCGAATCCATCCCGTACTTTTCCCCAAGCCTCCCGTTAATCTTATTGACCACATCTCTGAACAACTGCGTATTCTCTCCCTTCTTGATCTCATCGTAAGCCATCCTCAACGCTTCAAGCTGAATCAATTGGTTTCCTCCGCAATGGTTAGCGATGAAGAGAAGGCGCATGATCTTCGTGCGACCTTTGTACAGCGCCGCGTAAGCCTCGAGGTCGAGTGGTTCGCCACTTATAATAGGTCTTCGATTAGACGTCTCTTCGCCGCCGTTAGTGCACATCTCCATCATCGGTCCACTCGCTTCTTCGTCTCGCTCCATCGATTCGTTTGGGGGAGGGGTTAGGGTTTTTTAACTTTCGGATTTTTTGTTCTCTGCTCAAAAGTATTCCGATCTTCCTTTGAGTTTCTCTCTCTTTGCTCTTAGCAGATGGGGCGATTTGTAAATTTTGTATTAGTAGAAATAAGAGTCGGTCCGATTTAAAGCCCATCTCAACATATTGGTGGGTTACTTTAAATATCTTTCTTTTTTTGCACTGGATTGAGATTCTATTATTTATTATTTTTTGGTAAAAGAGCTTTTATTATATTTCTATCCTTTTTTGTTCAAATTTGGGATTTTTGCAAGTGGAACTAATACTGTACAATTTGTTTCCACGTATACTAAAATTTTAAGTAATACTCGATAAAATTATAATCATTATAAAATAATAATTTTTTTGATTCTAATTCGGCCAATGTAAAAATAAGTAAGGTGCAATAAAATGATAAGATAACAATATTTTTTTAATTTATAAGTAAAAATATGATCACAATAATAAATTAAAGTAATAATTATATAAAACTATACATTTATGCCTACAAAAATTTATTGAACTATAACTCTAAATTTATCTCTAGCTTTTTTTTATTATATAAAAAAAATCATAATGCAATTTTTATATGTATCTAAAATTGTTAACTATATTTTAAATATGTTAATTTTTGTTTTATGTGTATAAGTAAACAAAAGTATCATCGTACTATTTTAAACTTCATTATCAATATGACAATATTAGTAACTATAATTTCTTCTAAACTTTTAATTTTTTAATATCATATATCGAATTTTATAAATATATATTCAAATAAGTTAATAATACATATTCTATAGAATATGATATCCAAAAAACTTATTCATAATTTCAAGTTTATACTACATGTTATATTAACAAATGAATCTTTTAAATTACTTACCAAAAAAAAATGAATCTTTTAAATTCTTAATACAATTATAATGTTTGAAGATTATGAATTAAAAACAAAATATTTTTATAAATTAATAAATATTAGTTTAAATAGCAAATCGACTTTGTTGCAACTTGCAAGTTTGCAACCATTGTTTGAACTTCCAATATTTGTATAGCAAATACGTACACAATGTTTGAAGATTTTTCGCAGATCCTTCAACAGAATCTTTCCATTAACATATTATCGAAAAAGAACTCAGAAATAACAAAAGTGTTTTTAACCCGACCAACAAAAAAAAAAAAAAAATGAATGACTAAACAAAGATATGAATAAACAATTACCAAGGAGTGGATGAATGAAATAAAGTGGAATGAGATGGGAACAACAGAACATATAATGACCTCTCAAATCATCTAAACAAAGATTTGATTTTTATTTATTCATGAAGGTTGCATCGACGAAGATAAGGGTGATCAAACTTGATGTACTTGGTCCAATACGGTCGATACTTGGACATTGCTAGCTCCAACCATGGTTTCATGTTCCCATTATAGTGAACTACTGCTGCATTCTCAATGTCTTTCTTATCGACACTCGGGTTATATCCAAGTCCCAGCACGTGCCACGCCTTGTTCAAAGGATGTGTTAGTCCGTAAAATGTTATTAGTCCTGGTGGTAGTGTCCCTAGCTTCCATAGTGTCCTGTTCTCGTTCTAAACCAACAGTAACCATAATGAGCAAACAATAATAAAGAGAGACCATTGATGCAAAGAGGTAAAAGTTGTTTACCATGTTTTGCCACTTGTGGTAGATACCAGTGATGTCTCTCTTCTTCCATTCCTTAAGGTCGAACATGTTCATCCCATAAGCCCATCCACAAGCGTTAGGATTAAAGTTCCTTGCGATGTGAGGATTCGAAAAGTTGAGATACTTGTCGAATCTGTGGAAACTCGCCCCACAGGTTTCGACTGCGCCGTTGACTTTGCCGTTCAGGTTGACTTCCCAGAGTGGAGTCATGTCTTTCTGAACAATGATGTCGTCGTCCAGGAACAGGATCTTGTTCAGCTTGGGATAAAGGTCAGGGAGGTAGAATCTCAAGTGGTTCAACATGGACAGGTATTTTGGGTTTCTGTATTTGAGATTCGAGGAGCCTGAAGTTGGATGATCTGCTTTGAAATAGTACTCTCTCATTGCTGCAGATTCGAGCTGACGAAGAACAGGGCAGTAAGACGAATTGAGCCACTTAAACTCGTCCACGTTTTCTACATGTATGGTTGCCTTTCCTGGTGGGTTTAGGAGGAACCACATGTTCATTGCGCCGAAATTGAGTTTATCCGTCACAAGGTGAAAAACATGCTTCGAAGGATCCTGAGAAAAAGCAAGTTTCAGTTTTTCAATTTCGATTCTGCAAACATACAGATCTGAGCAAGATTCACAAGTGATAAGAGATTATTGGTTTTTACCTTGGCATTCATGATGGTTGAGTTAACAACCACTGATGCAGCTAATACATTGTCAGAGAAGAGGGCATAATGATAAAGATTTGGGTTTTCTAGGTTTTCACTGCGAGGGAACTTTCTTTTCTCCGGAGAAAGAAGATAGTAATCGATGGTCAAGCGCATCGATAGGCAATGGATAGCATTTGGAATTGTTTTTGCTGCTAGCTGAGCCAGAAAAGTACTCTGCTTCTTTAAGCTCCTGACTTGTTCGTCAGCGGTTTGAAGCATTGCTCTCAGCTTTCCAGTAACCAACTTGCAGTCGTATAACTCAGTCTTAGCTTTACCCAAGACTTGACCCATGGCTCTGAGTTTATCATGTGCACTAGCGAAAAGAGATTACCAGAGAATGTTAATCTAGGAAGTAAACACACTAGTAGAAAACGTCAGTGGGAGAGTAACAGAAACGAAAAAGAGCTCTTACCTCCGAGGAAGATCTGCATCAGAGGTTGATTCACCCAAAACACGTTGGCTGTCCTTTATTCGGGCCTGAAGTTCTTGCAACAAGTCATTCTTGTTTTTCAGTTTCGCAATACCACTATAGACTCTAGCCATGATTACTTGATCCCTCATCAAGCGTACATTTGAGTCGGAGTTGTCGTTCTCATTTTCTCTTCTCCATATACTGTACTTTCCAAGGACTGCAGAATCAACAGACTTAGATCGTTCGATGGCCGCATTTTCGAGTTTCAAAATTGTGTCATCATTGTGCTGGACCAACTCGTTTGCTCGCATCTCACGCCTTTTCTCTCTTAGTTGCTGAAAATTTCAAGATGGATAAAGAAAGATTTGGTAACAAAACACTCAGGGACGAGGATTCTTCAAAAAGCATATGATGCATCCAGATTTTGTAACTGAAGTAAACAAAATAGTAAATTACCCTTCTGTAAAACTTTGCAGGTGTCTCAACTTTCTGATGGCTATCATCTGCATTGGAGACATATACAAGAATCAGAGATTGAAAACGTCGAATAGACCAGAATGCAACTTAAAAGACAAAAAAAAAAACAATACCTTTTGAAGTACTGTCACGTTTTGCATTCGTGATACTAGATTTGACATCTAGAGTTGTTTGATCCTGCCTCAAGAAGAAGAAAAGATGAAACCTACTGAGCCAAAATAGTCGAGGATAGATACTATGAAAACTAAAACGTAACAAGCGAATCAGGTTACAAACTAAACCACACCTCAGAATCTCCCCGCCATGACGCAGACAAGTTGTTTTTCTTGAAAGAATCAAGGCTAAAAGGACCCAAATCAGCTGTACTAGTCGTGATAACATCTAGTACCTGAAAGAAGAAGACGAAAATAGTAAGAAATTAGCCAATCTAAGAAGAAAGAAAGAATAGACAAAGCTAAGTTTTCACTGATTTAGACTTGCCTCTTTAGAGAAAAGAGATCTAACAGATTGCATTGCCAAACGTTCTCTCCAGTCAAGATTCTGCAACAACCAATCCAATTAAACAACATCCTTACTTCTGTTAAAACATAAAAGCAGAAAAATTTCATAGAGTTTCAGCCCACCTGCTTCGCAGACGCATTTGAATTATCTGCAGAAATGAAAGTTAGTTCGTCAGATAGACAAATTGATATACATCACAAATTCGAAAATCACTAGACATCATGGAAGCCAGATCATCTAACACACTAATAGTTGAGATAAAGCTCAACAATCTACTATAGATACCAAAATCCCCCTAGTTTTATATTGCCACTCCAAGCGAATAATTTAACGGCAATGTAACTCGAATGCAGATAGTGAAGGCGGAACAAAATAGTGGTAAACTGTTCTATCTTCTCTAAATTTTTTTTAGCATTTTTAGAATCTCTTCATGAATCCAAATAAGTTTAAACAAGATAAGCTATATTCATACCTTTTGAAGAATCAATGTATACTCCTCGACCAACAAAGAAGACAAGAGGTGCGAAAACACAGAAAAAGACGAGAAGGACGAGGACGGATCGAGATCCACCACCACCTCCTCTAATCCGTTGAACTCCCGATAACCCTCGCTTCAGCGCCATCCCTGTCGAAATTCAAAAACCCCTAAATCAAGCAACGAACAGCGGAAGCAACCGAATAATGGAGGAGATTAGCCAATCGAATCGTACTAGGAATCTATCAGAGACAAGGTGAGATTTGAGAAGAATCCAGCGTCACACAGGTGAATAGTAGGCAGACTAAAACGCCATTGCCGATTTAACAAATCATAGGCGAGATCTGACAACTCGAGCACAAGTCGCGACGAGGAAGAGAAAACTCAGAATTGAAAGCGAAGAAGAAGAGAGTGTGACGAAGATGATTGCTATATCTTCTAACAGAAAACGTTGATTCACCGACAATTAACCAATCGCTATCAACGCCAGGATTTGTGGCCTTTTTCGCAGAGGACCTCACGCGTACTCGAGGTACACAGATCTCTTTCTCAATTTCGGAATTTGGAATCTCCTTTCCGGTTTCATCGATTCAACTTTAAACCGAAATCATACCGTACGAAAATCAAATTTAAAGTTTTTGTTTTTGTTTTTGTTTTTAAAATTAGCGAGAGCGAGAAGATGAAAACAAGTTTGAAGTTTCAACAACCCATTAAGAATTTATTGGGCCTTGAACATATTTTATGGCCAAACCCAAAAGTACAACTAACAGAAAACGTTGATTCACCCGGATATTTTTAAATAGACACGTTATCCACTATCACTAGTGTTGATTTCTTACATGTTATAATTCGTTCTACACTGATTCATCAACCTATAATGGAAAAACAATTATGTTTTACCATACATGAAAACCTTGTCCTTGACGAAAGATCATAGTCATCAAACGGAAAATTCAACTCAAACTTTGAAAATTGTTGGTTTGCATTAATAATCAACTAACGTGAATATTAAAAGAAGGGAACAATGATGATTTTTCCAGTGGTCCTACTGTTACCTGCATATTTCCATTCCTAGGTATTTCTAACCATGTCTATAAATAGCAAGTTATCTTTTTGTTCATATTGATTTTATATTTTCATTTAACAATATAAAAATTAATTTATTTGGATCAAGTATGTCTCTCCCCTTTCCTGGTGAGAGAAAGCCAACAACCATTTGTAACGTCGAATGTTTTTTTTTGTTTGTTAACAATGAAACTTCACATGTTATCACGTGATCGTGATCGTGATCCTTACCATTAAGCATTATATATTAAACGAAAAAAATAAAATAATAATTCATCAGACATGGTAATAGAAGAATTTCGTCATCTTTGAAAAACTGAAAAAAAATAAACAAATTAAAGGGCTAACAAATGAGCTACGTTTATCCCTCCAATATAACTAAAGTATTAGATCTCTTTCGATATATACATGTTAATTTCCAAAACTTCAGAGGGGTTTAAAGTCAAGAAAACGTAGAAAGAAGAGAGAGAAGAGACAGAGAGGAAAAAATGGGAAGAGGGAGAGTGGAGGTGAAGAGAATAGAGAACAAGATCAGCAGACAAGTAACCTTCTCCAAAAGAAAAAGTGGTTTGCTCAAGAAAGCCTACGAACTCTCTGTTCTATGTGATGTAGAGGTTTCTCTTATCATCTTCTCCAGCAGTGAAAAGCTCTACGAATTCAGCAATGTAGGGTACGTATAGATATATTACCCATATAATCAAAGATAATTACTTAGGTTTTTAAAAATAAAATAAAAAGGTTTCATTTTACAAAAACTAATGGTTAAGATTGGCTTGAGTTGTGTCTGTTTTTGACAAAGTTCGATCTTGTGGGTATTTTAAAAGGTTGTGTCTTTCTTCTTTAGTTCTGACTAATTCAGGTTCATCATTGATCCACCTCTCGGATCCATCAAAAGCATGGTCAGCTTTAATTAGCTTTTAGATCCCATAAATCTTCTGAAGAAATTTTTCATTGTTTGATTTTCGGTTTATATAACCGGTTATTATATATCAGCTTTGATCTGCCTGTCCTTAAGATTCCAAAAAACCCCACAAGTTTTTGCCTTCCATAAAATCTCGCGTCTTTCTTATTCTAATTAGAAAAGTAATTAGGGTTCATCATGAATCGATCTCGTGGATTCATTACGCAGATATTTGTTATGTGGGTTTCTTTTTATATCTTTCCGACCGGTTAAGTTTGTGGGGAAAAATATTGTTTAATTTTATATACAAACGATCTACATTTTTTACACCGATTTTTTTGCCTTATAAATGAGAGATCCACTAAGTTTTGTGTAATTAGTGTTTCCTTTAAACATGCGTATAAGAAATTTGAGGTGTCTTGTTTCTTCTGTTTTCAATCTGAGCAAATTAAGCTTATTAATTAATTGTATAAAGATTAAAAAAAATAAAAATTAACCAAGTAATGATCTCTTTTCTGGTTTCTTTTGTTTTATCATCTGTAGAATTGAGAGAACCATTGAAAGGTACAATCGCTGTAAAAACATTACTGAAGATTCTACACAGGTCAATTTTTCTTTACCCAAGTCACAGGGCAAATTAATATTCCATAAGTTATATATGCTAATATAAAATATAAATAAGTAACAAAGCATTGTATAATAGAAAGGAGCTCAGATAAATTTGAATTGGTCGTCCTTGTATTTTGGATGCAGAGTTGGTGTCAAGAGCTGACAAAGCTTAAATCCAAATATGAATCTCTTCTTCGCACTCACAGGTTTTAGTCCTCTTAAATCATCATCATTTTCTATAACTTATAACTCTTCAAGTAACTGCGAACTAACGAAGATTTTGAATCTTTGAATAAAAAGGAATTTAATTGGGGAAGGTCTTGGAGAAATGAGTGTAAAGGAATTACAAACGCTCGAGAGACAGCTTGAGGGAGCTCTTTCCGCGACCAGACAACGCAAGGTACGGCATTTTTATATATATATATATACATCGACCAATCTTAATTATCTCGTTCAAATCATTTAGAAAAATGTATATAATGAAAATTTTCTAAATGCACGTATGTATATGCAGATGCAGGGTATTATGGAACAAATGGAAGAGCTTCGGAGAAAGGCAAGTCACATCCAAATATATAAATGTAACCTTTAGCAATATGTATACTGTTATATGAACTATACATGCGTTAGTACTATATCGTTTTCTTTGGAATTGCAGGAGAGACACCTTGGAGATATAAACAAGAAGCTAAAGGTTAACGGTGCCTTTAGTTATATGATTTCCATATTATAAATGTGTTCTCTATTAATTACTATTTATTTCGTGTTATTGAATGTTATATATCCACTGTTGGAGTGAATCTTATCAAAATGATTACTTTTCATGATCAGCTTGAGACGAGAGAAGATCATGGTTTCAAAGGCTTTCAACATCTGTTGCTAAGTTCGTCTGCCCTGGGTGGTTCCGCTGATTTTGCCTTGCAGTCCTCTCACCATAATTCTATGGACTGCGACGTTGGACATTTCTTACAGATCGGGTAATCAATATTTTATTTGTCTAACGGTAAAAATATAATCTATGTTTGTGTTTTAAAATAATCAGATTGGTTCTGGAAATGCATATAGGTTTCAACAGCAATATGAGCAAGCAGACGGAGGATCTTTGGTATTAAAGAGTAATGTGGGATGTGACAGTGAAACCAACTTTGTCCAAGGACGAGTTCTTCAACTTGGTATTGACTAATTTAGCCACGGCATATCGGTCAGGCAAAATAGTAGTATAAGCTCATACTCTCTCTTTTTCCCCGATAAATTAATTGTTGTTCGGAGGTACAATACATAATCGAAACTATGCGATAGGGCTACATCTTATGTTTTACGGTTAGTGTTATTTATTTTTGGGATACTACTTTAGTTGTTTTCTTGTTTTTTTCTTAAATTGAATGTACATGTCTTAAATCATCTTGGACATGTAGAACATAATTTATTTTCAGTCACTTGAGCACTTTCTTTATCGGGGAAAAAAATTAAAAAAACTTTCTCATGCGTGGTTGCATTTCCATTGTNTTTTTTAATTTTTTTTTTTTTTTTTTTTTTTTTTTTTTTTTTGTTCTTTCACTTTTCTTGATTTTAATTTCCCACGTGATAATAAGGAATCTGAAACAGATTAGGCGTTTCGTCTCTACGCCCTGATATTAGTAATAGTAAGTTCAAATAATTAATGGGACTGCAAGTCTGCAATATCTCTAAGGAAATGCCACACGAAACCACGCTTTAATGCAATACAGTTTCAGTTTCTTTCTCAAAAAAAAAAAAAAAAAATTACAGCTTTTTCAACCTTGGAAACTATTATATATTCATGAGAAGAACCAATGATAATGACAGGGAAAAATACCGCATCCATTTGTTTTGTGTGTCCCACTACTTACTACTTAAAAAGTTAAAATCATGGGACTGTAATGAAAATATCTTAAAGCAAGTGCCACACGAAACGAACGGTACTACTTACAACTTTTTTTCAACCTTCGAAAATAATACTTTTAAAACAAAACAAAAATGTAACAATGATGGGAAAGAATATCACACTTCACAGTTCACACCAATGGTGGTGGATTATAGATTATTAAGGCATGAGCATGTGACCTAAATGACATGAGCATGTGACATACAAAGGCTAGGCTATATATAGTATGTGTTCAAAATTTCGTTAATCGCTATTCAGTCGGTCGGTCACCGATTAGCGATTTTTAAAAAATCGGTGATAAATCGGAGATTAATCGGGGTATAATTTTTACTATATTTTAATATATTTTAAAAATTATATATATATTTTTGTATGACATTAATACAAAAATCATAAACTCATACAAAAGATTATATTAAGCATTTTTACTAATACACATCTAATGCAAAAAATTAAGCATTTAAGATTATATTAAGCATTTTTACTAATACACATTTAAGATTATATTAAGCATTTTTATTAAGCATTTATGTTTTTCATTTTTACTAATACATATCTACAATATATATATATATATATATATATATATATATATATATATATATTTATTTT
>OVBJ01001068.1:0-34906 GCA_900406535.1 Noccaea bulbosa | reverse complement strand
TGTTTTTAAGTTTTGACATACAAAATCCAAAAATATAAAATATAATGTAAATCCGCGTGTACACGCGGGTCTTCACCTAGTATTTAGTAAAAGGGGAAGTTATGAAAGTGAATACAGCAGTATTAAGATATTTGATCCAATCACATGTTTGTATACATTACTTTTATTATTACTTTTTCGATTATTTATTTCTAATAATATATAGTTTAACTGAGTACACTAATAAAAAGTTTTATATCTTAAATAAAAGCCTGAATCTTATTAAGTGATTAAATTTTATCATAGTGGATGTCAAGGCCAATGGCAACATTGTTAAATCGCTCTTAAGAACTGAAATTATAGAAATTAAAATTACTATATATTCTTTCATTTTTAACATTTTCACGCTAACTTCAACTACATTTGGTTTTTGGACTAATTAAGAATACACTTTTTTTTTTGAACAACTATTATCAATACACTATACACAAAGATATATAATGCTTTTTTAATTGTGTGGGACAAAAACCTTGTCTATAACGGTATAAGTATAACCAAATAAATGTCTAATCTAAGACCATGATTACTAATAGTTCTTAGGATTGTTTCTTAAGATAAAAGTACAAAAAAATTAAATCAAAAATAGGTGAATAAAAGAAAAAATATCTTAGATAAAATGTTTTAAGAAACAAATTTGTGCTATGTTTCTTTCTCTTCCATTTTTCTTCTCTTCTCTCTTTTCTTCTTCTTTCTCTTTTAAAATAATATTAATTAAGATATTATTTTGGTTTCTTCCAATTATCTTGCTCTAAGTATGTAACTAAACTTTGATTTCCTATTCGATGGAGACATGGGTCCTTTTACGAAGAGAAGTTCGAAGCCCTTTGAGATTGATTCGCACTTATCTAGAAACAACAAACCATCATCTTCCGAAATAGCACACATGTGGACCGGATCTAACCATTCAATGCGGCCCACATGTTGGCCCAAGTCAAGCTGCCAACATTTTCCAAAGCTTTTCCATATGAGATATTTCGAATGTTTCACAGCGGAAATGAAGTTGAGAGGAACCATATGATGATGATCATCATCATTCTTTCACAATATCATAATAATAATTCAAATTCAGTAATGGACCCTCACTTTCTCTAGAAATTAAAAGAAAAATACACGACGAATGCCTCTAAAACAAATCAATCGAACAAAGTCTTTCCATTTCTCTTTGGGGCGGATTTATAAACTGAAACCGCCCGAAACCTCCGATCCTCCTCCAATGGCTCTGATGCGAACCAGGAGCCAATTGAACGTATCTTCATTGACTCCACCACCTCCTCCTCCGTCTCCGATCCCTCGAGCCAGAGGATCTCGCTCCGCGGCAAACGAGATTCTCACCGAGATCATAGAGAGATCCGTTCAGGTTCCAGAGCTCACGCTCCCTGAATCGCATTCCGGCGGGGAATCGTCCGGTTCGCGCCATCTGATCCCGGCGGAGATTGATTTCCGGTTATTGGCGTCGAGGAGAGAAGGCTCCGTGGATCGGCTGGTGCGATCGGCGAGGGAGTTCGGGGCGTTTCGTGTCAGCTACCATGGGATATCTAGCGAGGAGCTGAGGTCGCTTGTGAGAGAATCGGGTCGGGTATTCGGAGTTTTGGAGGGAAGAGACACCGGTTTTCGCCGGAGTGTTGTCGGAAACAGAGACGAGATCGTTTGGGTTCGGTCGTGGAAAGAGCGCATGGAATGGGCGCGCGAATATATCGGACCGGAAAGGTACCGCTGCTTCAGGTACTGGGCCGTTATTGGGCCGCGCTTAAAAATAATAATTCCATTACTCTTATGTTTAAGAGTCTCTATGTTTAATTGTGCTGTCATGAAGAGATATGTGATATCATCATTTGTTGGATTTAATTTTGCAGCGAAGAAATGGAGAATGTAGCGGATAAACTTGAAGGGATTGCAAGAAAGCTAGGGCAAATAATGGTAGAAAACTCAGGGAGACAAACTGATAAAAGGATACAAAGAGGAGAATCTGTGCTCAGCGTTTACCGATACAACCATGAAAACGTAACAGAGCAAAGCCCTCCTCTGCCCAAAGAGAAGACCGAAGAAATGCTTCATTACACACTCAGCCTTCACCTACCGGCCAAGAACTGCGAGTTCCGTGTCAACTCAGGGAAAGGTCCACTTTCTTTCCACGCCGATCCCGACACTATCCTTGTCACTTTTGGTCGCCAGCTTGAGGTATGTATTAACACAAACTAAATCATTAATATATGTATATATATGCATGTCATTATATTTATATGTTTATAATCTTGTAATGAAACTAGGAATGGAGCTCAGGAGAATTCAAATGTCGTCAAGGAGAAATCATTTACCATCCAGATGCGTATGGCTCGCCAACTTCATTCTCTGTACAGCTCAAGTGCATGTCTCTTTTCTTATCGAACGCTTCTGTTGAAACAACTTCTAAAACGTTCTCTTTAACCCATCAGATTTTCACTGCGTTGCTTCTACTCTTTTTCTTCCAGTCTTTTTGGATTTATGGATCCCACATGGCCACTTAGAGTTTTTATATGTATAATTGTTTTATTTCTGGGTGGGAGACGTGCGTACATTTGAATCTTATCGACTGGTAAAGTGTGTTTATCTATTAGGTGGAAGGTTCGGTTGTACTATTGTATATGTAAACCCAATACACAAAATTTGTTGCTTTTTCAAAAAATAAAAAGCCAATGTAGAACTGATCCAGTTTTTTTTTTTTTTTTTTTTTTAGACACAAATTGGTTGACTTTAAAAACGCAGAGTTTCTGTCGTTGTGTGCGTTCTTGAATACGTTGTTCCTCTTATTAGATTTGGGATCAGATTGTTGTCATACATATAAAAAATTAACTGTAATTTCGTAATTAAACTTTCAGAAGCCGAGAGAAAAAAAACTCAAATAACAAAACAAATCAATCCTTCGATTCTTCAATATTGATTGAATAATTCTAAGAAAATCGTAAAAACATCAGGTTTCTGTCTTACCGACGTTTTTTTTTTTTTTAAGAACTTTGCTTTGTCGATATTTTTTTTTTTTTNAAAAAAAAAAAAAAAAAAGATCTAAGAGTGACGGTGGGTGTGGTTGTGATGGTACGGACGATGGCTTACGTACACCATGGTGCTGAAGACAGTGTCTCTTTGAAGCATGAATTTTTATTCGTGATGACGATAACGATGAGAAACCATCAATAAAAATGATATATGGTGATGAAAAAACATACAAAAATGAAGTTGATTAATTTCATTTATCAAAAGAATTGATGTTTCCATGGATAGAAGCACAATAAAAGAAGTTGACCCGGCAGCCCGATATATATAGCTGTGAAATAACTCCACAATGATGCTCGGATGATACATCCGACGGCTGAATATATTTAATCTATGTCTATATAATTTTCTATATCGTATAAATTTACTTTTATCAAAAAAGTTAACATAGTTTTCTAATTATAACATCTTCCATATAATTTTCTTACACTCATGATGGTGATGGTCTTCTCAGACTACAAGTTACATATACGAAAACATAGGAGTGACATTTTATTTACATCTCTAATCTCTTAAAAAATATCAGAATGGTCTCTGAAATGAAATTCCCAATTTCTTACAAGTAGTAGGTGTCATTTACATTTTGACCCAGTAAATGTTATTAAAGTCAAATGTAAATGGATAGTAAATACCGTTACGAAAGCTAATACACACATACTCCATGAATGAGCAAAGAGTTTTTCTTTATTGTTTATTTACTTCGTCGAGTTTTTGCCTTTTTCTTATACAGGTTTTTTTTATGATATTTTGAACAAGTTCACGTGTAAGGATTAAATTTTGGCTTTTTCAACAGCAAAAAGGTAGTATGATTATACTCCACACACGAATGACTTGGATCCACGAATCCAGTTTCAAATAAATTATAACAAAACTTCATCTATTAATCCTTATTTTAATTTAGTTTCCAGCTATCCAAAGTAATGTGCTGACATTGAAGTTCAAATAGTATTCATTTTTGTTTTGTAACCCCTCAAATTTAAATGGTTTTTTTTTTTTTTGTCACACTCGAAATGTTATTTATTGACTGGAAAATAATGACTTAATCATCTCCCTCAAGAATCTCTTTTTTTTTTTTTTTTGTCAAAACGATATAATCCTTTTTTTAAAGAAGAAGCCAAACATAGCTCTTCCACACTTCTCAAGCACCCCTCCGATTTCCAAAAATACACCAAATGCCATTTTCTTTATAACTGAATATATGCGTTGTTACTTGTTATACGAACCTCCAAACCAAATTAACTTCCATCTACTGTAGTAGACTAGCTAGTAGTATAAATTGCTACCATTTAGTAGGCAGTAACGTCAGTCCACGTTCTTTTTCGAAATTTGTATATACCAGCTTTACAATATCGATATATTTTTTTGTCAACAGTGGATGATGTATCCAGGCTCCTAGTCCTACATACGTAAACATATAATTTAAGACTTGAATCCCAACTGGCATTATAATGTCTTTTTTGTTTGTATTAATGTTATTATTATAATGCTTTAGTTGACCTGACAATAGGCTGCTGACAAGGCAGATGTTTTTATTAACAAAAAAGGAACATGAACCAAATATTGGGAAGAATCATCGAAGTTGTTTCTTCAATTTAATTTATTTTTATTGGGATCAAAATGACTCTAAACAGTAAGCATGTTTGTGTTTTCGATAAGCTAGGAATGAGCCTCTTTCTTCTTACCTGGTTAAGTGGTTAAATATATTCGTAACTTAACTTAATCGCATTGAATTTGTCCTATTTGATGATTCGTTCTTTCATTTATTTGTTTTATGACTTTATCCATAAAAAAGTCAAACAAATATTTATACTCTTTTTATCATTTTTTTTTCAAACTATCTTACGTGGCAAGTTGAGGGGTTTCAATAAGAAGAGGCATCGCGCGCATGTCTTTTCATTTGTAATTTGTATACTGTTTTCAATTTGCGTTTATTGTTAATGGCCGAAGACTCTTCTGATTCCATCATCGTTAACGTCATCGGAGATGATAACCAATCGGCGCTGTTCGGAAAATACGACATCGGTAAGCTTCTCGGGAGCGGCGCGTTTGCCAAAGTCTACCAAGCGGAGGATCTTCAGAACAACGGCGAAAGCGTTGCGATCAAAGTCGTCGAGAAGAAGCGTTTGAAAGACGGTCTTACGGCTCACGTTAAGAGAGAGATCTCTGTCATGCGCCGCTTGCGTCATCCTCATATCGTGCTCCTCTCCGAAGTGCTCGCCACCAAGACGAAGATCTATTTCGTCATGGAGTTAGCCAAAGGCGGTGAGCTTTTCTCCAGAATCACCAGCAACCGTTTCACCGAGAAACTCAGCCGGAAATATTTCCGGCAGCTGATCTCCGCCGTGAGATACTGCCACGCCAGAGGAGTCTTCCACCGTGATCTGAAGCCGGAGAATCTTCTCCTTGATGAGAAACGAGATCTGAAGGTTTCCGACTTCGGTCTCAGTGCGATGAAGGAGCAGATTCAGCCCGACGGGATGCTCCACACGCTCTGCGGAACTCCGGCTTACGTTGCGCCGGAGCTTCTCCTGAAGAAAGGCTACGACGGATCTAAGTCGGATATCTGGTCGTGCGGCGTCGTTTTATTCCTGCTCAACGCCGGTTACTTGCCGTTCAGAGATCCCAACATCATGGGACTCTACCGGAAAATCCACAAGGCTCAATACAGAATGCCGGATTGGACGTCTCCAGAACTACGGCATCTGCTCCGCCGTCTTCTGGAACCAGAACCGGAAAAGCGGATCACCGTCGAGGAGATTCTTAAGGATAAGTGGTTCAATCACGGAGTAGATCCGAGTGAAATCATAGGGATCCAGGCCGATGACTACGATCTGGAGGAAAACGGGAAAAAACTAAACGCCTTCGAGTTAATCGCGTCGTCATCGAATGCGAATCTCGCCGGTATGTTCAGCAACTTCGTGACGCCGGACCACTGCGACCAATTCGTCTCCGACGAGAGTCCGGCAGAGATTATGGGTAAGGTCGTGGAGGTTGCGAAGCAGCTGAATCTGAGGATTGCGAAGAAGAAGGAGAGAGCGATAAAGCTGGAAGGGCCACAGGGAGTAGCCAATGTTGTTGTCAAAATTCGCCGCTTAACAGACGAATTAGTGATGGTGGAGATGAAGAACAAGCAAAGAGACGTGGGCTTAGCTTGGGCCGACGCACTCAGGAAAAAACTACGTCGTATGATTAACCAACCGGTTAATAGGGTTTGACAACCCGTAAAATGGTCTCATCACTAACCAATATCTGTGCGTGAATTTACTCTGAATTTTCAAGTGATCCAGTGAAGCTCAACGGTTGAACAAGAACCGGTTTAAATTTTTAAAATTCATAGAGGATTCGAGAAGCATTATGGTGAACCGGTTCGGTTGGCAAATGGAAAGAATCACCCTCTTTGTATATAAAAACTGACAAGAACAAGAAAAAAAAGGAAGGATACAAACCGAAATTCCATTTTTTATTTTCTTTTTCGAGTATGATTAAAGAAACAAAAATTTGTTTGCTTAATTTATTGGAGAGAATTTGAATAAAACTCAAATATGTAGCCTTTTATGTGTAAGTGTGACTAAGTTTGTTTTGCAAACTTGGCCTTTGTTTTTTGCTAAGGGACATGCCACACCGTTTGTAATATGCGTCATTACTGGTGACTGTGTTTGGGAATCAGAAGAAGCATTGGGTGATCTTTCGGTATTTTACTATTTTAGTTGTATTAAACTATGAATGTTTCTTTTGAGTTATATTATGTTCTCTAAAATGAACTAACAATAAAAAAATAAAAATAAAAATCCAAACATCTTACAGTGCCACAATTCGATATGGTGGTCAATGACTCAATGCAATATTTGACAAGTTCATCATCACAGCGAGTTCTAAAGTTCTCAAAGTCGTTAAGGTTCCAATATTCTGAAATAATATGACGAAAAAAAGTTTAAGGAATTAAGAACACGTATTTGATATTTCAGTGTTGATTCCATCATTTTGACCTTCATATTGATAAAAACACATTATGCATGTGTCATGTGTGGTAGACTTTAATTAAGGTCTTGTGTTCAACATCTATCCAGGAAAAGAAGTTAATTCAATCATTAAATCCCTGAGAAAATGAGAACTTGACTTGTTTTCTGATGAGTAATAACTACAAGTTGTTGAACTATTGTACATTGGCAACCTGACTAATTGTCATGAATTTAAAACTAACTAATCTCCCCCATAACCATAAAGTAGCTATTTTTTTGTATAGTGTGTCGACAAGTCAAATCGATCATTAACAAAAATTAAAACACAGGAAGTTGCATAACAGGTTTATGAAAGTCATTAGTCAATAGTCAATACTATAAAACTTTCCGTAAACTATGTTTCTTGAACTTGTGGAACATAACTAGCACGATAAAATTAGGGAACAAATCTCACACCTTCTCAAATTATATCTTAGCCAATATATTCGAAATAATGATAACCATAAACGTTCTATAACAAATCCATTAAAAATCATTAAGACGACTAAAAAAATATCATTCAAATCATGATCAAAATATATCATTCTCATTCCACCAATGAGACTCCCAGGCTTCGCTGTCTGTAACTGTAAGGCAAACAAATGCAAGCGACGATTATCTCATCTCTAAGCTTTGTTTTGTTACGCCTCAGAGGTTTAACAAACTCTTACTCACATTTATTACCATAATCGCTCCCGCCATTACGCGTTTTCCCTAAATTAACATACAAAACCCGAAGCTTAATTATGATGTTTTTATAACCGAATTTTTCTTTTCTTTTCTTCCAAGTTTGTTATTCCTCCTCCTCCCGATTTCTTCGCGTTTTAAATCAAGGAGGAAGCAAACCGATTCCGATCCCAAGTTTTGAGATCTTCTTCAATCGGAGAAACTCTCGGCATGACGAATCCCGACAATATGAAGCCGGTTGACGTGGAGGCTGCGGCGACGACGGAGAAGACACCGGAGACGACGCCGGCGTCTGGAACGTCGGCGTTTTCTGCGATTACTCAGAGATGGAAGAGGGAGGATTTGATCAAGAAAGCGTCTCCGATCATGAGAGGATTGGGTCTTCTGTTCTCTCTCCTCGCATTCATAATTATGGTCTCCAACAAACATGGATACGGCCGAAACTTCGACGACTACGAAGAATACAGGTTCCGATTCCACTGATTCCGATCATTTTGATTCCGGGATTTTGAAATTCACTGTTAGTTTCGATTCGATTTTGTGTGATCTCTATTTTCAGATATGTATTGGCGATCGCGATCATCTCAACGTTGTACACTGCGTGGCAAACGTTCGTACATTTCTCGAAAAGAGAATTCTTCGAACGCCGGACTTCCATGTTGGTCGATTTCTCCGGCGACCAGGTAGCTGAAGAGACAGCAGCGAAAAAAAATTGTTTCTGCACATTAATTATCAAATTGAATTAACAGATTTTTTTTTTTTTTGTGATTTCAGATTGTAGCTTATCTTCTCATATCAGCTGCGTCGTCTGCGATTCCATTGACAAACCGATTCAGAGAAGGTGAAGATAACATATTCACTGATTCCTCTGCTTCAGCTATAAGCATGGCTATCTTCGCCTTCGTCTCTCTAGCTCTCTCTGCTCTCTTCTCCGGTTACAAACTCTCGACTCATTCTTTTATCTGAATCATCTGCTTAAACACACACTCTCTCTTTCTCTCTCTCAGCAATATGTGCTTCAATACTTTTATACATGTAAATGTCATTCTTTTATGTGTGCATATATAGCTGAAACCTGGTTAAAGACGATCTTACTTCTGTTACTCTGTTTGTGTGTTCTTCTTCTTTGATGATACATTTATATAAAGTGAAAATTGATTGGCTTTTATTCCATTTTTCTATGGTACAAACACTAAAAGATATTACATGCGTGTGAAAGCTCACATGAGAGCAACGAAAAAACAAATGAAATAATTTTCTCTATGGACTATAGACTCTAGTCTTTACTATCTGCAGGATCACTAGTAAGTAGTTAAACCCTTTCATGGCAGAAATGTACAAAAAGTCTTCAAGACATGAACGATTCAAAAAACGATGACTCCTCGTTAGGTTCTTCTTTTGTTCTAGAGAACCCACCAAAGTTTTGTTGTTGCGTTTGCGTTTGAAGGTTGCTGTTGTTGTTGTTATTGTTCATTCCGTAACCAAAAGACCCTGCATTAGAGTTGTTGTTATGCACCATCTGAAGTGTATACGGTGCTTGAGAAGAAGTGGTGTAACTGGAGTGACCAGCGATAGCAGCTGGTCTAATTGGTACTGCTGCAGAGTCTTGCGCTGGTCTGTTGGTGGCGTAACCGCTACCGCGAGCTGCAGGTACGTCGTGGTTGTGTTTCCCTTCGTAGGTTGTGATCACCGCTCTCATATCGTGTGATGCTCTCTCAACATGTTTCCTCACTGGACAACCGATGGTTGTGCACTTGTAGTAGCTTCTGTTAAATTCATCAAGTCAAAAGAAAACCATTAGAGCCTTGACTAATTGTGATTAGTGAGAAGAAATCACATATGTTTTATGTTAATTTACCTTGGGTTTGGGTTTCCCTTTACGACTTTTTGGCCGTATTTTCTCCACCTGTAACCATCATCAAGAATGTCGATATCACTTGTTGTCTGCACGACAATTCTCGGCTCTCTCACTGTCTTGCTTCCATTGTTACCATTCCCACCGTTTGTTTCACTTTCTCCTTTCCTGAAAAACACACAAAATAAAAAAAATGTTAAAACTTTCTTATGTACCATTCAAGTCTGTTCAAAAGAGAATGTAAATTTTAGCGGGTGATGATGATATGTACCATCTCTTGGCTTCAGGCTCACTCCCACAATCCTCATCTTCTCTGCTGATAACAGATGAGCCTCGCTCAAACTCATCGTCTCCAAGAGAACCAGAAGTAGTATTATCATCTTGTTGGATTGCAAAGGAATCAGCGTGATGGAAGCTATTATTGGAATTAGGTTGATCATGGTGATCTAAGCCGTTGTTGTACACAGCTGACTGAAATGTCGAAGAAGACGATGATGATCTTCTTGTGGACTGAGGCTTGGGATGGTTATGGCTTCCTTTATACACAATCTCTGTTATCTGACCTTCCAAAGATCTCTCTACTTTCTTCTTCGTTGGACAACTTGGGAAAGTACACTTGTAGTAACTCCGAGGATTCTCGCTCCCTTTAACCTGTTTCTGTCCGTATTTTCTCCAGTTGTAACCATCCTCTCCTTTCCTTTGCTCCCTTACATTGTAAGATCCAGCTTGATTGTTTGGACGAGTCTCGGTTTGGTTCCATTGATTTGACTGGTTCTTCCTCTGTTGTTCCTGAAATATAAACATTTAAATTTGAGGAAAAACATATGAAAGAAAAGAAAAGGATTAAATTAGAGGATTGAGATGTTGAGGAACATACCTGTGATTGAGAGACAGAACTGTTTGTAGTTGTTGCTGTTGTTGTCGGAGCAGAAACAACTCCTGATGATTGTATGTGAAATGAGAAATCAAAGAAGTTAATGTTGTTGTTGTTCGTCTTCTCTTCCTCATTTATACTTTTCTGGTTAGTTTCGTTTGTGATGAGAGCTCCCGTGGTTGGAGAAGCAAGAACCTGCAAAACCATAGAACACATTATTATTATTATGATCATTTACAAATAAATTAGGGATTTTGTTCGGAATTCAAGGGAGGAGACAAAAAAGCAAATGATTAAGAAACATAATCCGAGAATAGAACCGATATTGACTCTGAAACTCTCTCTACCTCTACAAAAAAAAGTCGTTGACCAAATGAATTTAGTTATTACTTCCGACCAGAATTCATTTTCTTTTCAATAACAGAAGTTAAATCAATGATCTTTAATCAAGCCCAGATCATCTTTAGTTCGATTCATTTCAAACTGAGAAAGAAGAAAAAAAAAACAGAGAGGGGCTTACGTTAGCAGAGGAGGAGACAAAAGCAGGGGAATCGAGGAAAAGAGAAGGGCTGAAACAAGTGGAAGGAGAGACAAGAGAAGGCGAGGTTGAGTTGAAAGAAGGAGCAAAAGATCTGAACTTTGGGATCTCAAGATCTTCCAAAGACGATGTTGATGTTCTTCCGGTTTGCTGTGACCAATTAGCAGAGCCACTCATGTTCTGTCTGGTTCTGCTATTGTCCATAGTAAGAAAAGAGGAAGCAGCCATACGAAAGTGGAAGTTTTTTCTTTGTCTTATGAAAGACCAATTTAAGATATATATAGAAAGCTTAGGAGAGCTTGGAGAAGGGGGAAGAAGAAGACGAAGAAAAAAGGAGATGTGATGTTTCTTGCAATGTTTATGTATTTTGTTCGTTCCGTCTGTATATATATAAATAAAAAACATATTGCACGGTCTGATTGGTTAAGTTTTTTTTTTTTTTTAATTTTGTTTTCTTTTTGGGGTTACAGGGGAAAAATAAAGAAAGTGAGTAGTTTCTGAGAAGGTGATAAAAAGTTTGACCGTTGAAAAAATTAGAAGATGAAGAAGAAGGTCAGACCTTGTGGCCTTGACTTTGAACAGATTTATATGAGAGGCGGCTTCCCTCAGCTTTACACTTGCTTCATCATTAGGATGCCTCTCTCACTGCCACGTGTAATATTCGCGTTGTTCAGTTTATTTGGATGAAAATACGGTTTCGGACATTTTGTGAATCTTTGGAAAATTTTGACTGTTTTAGTAGGTAGTAGAAACTAGAAAGGGTCGTCGTATCTCTTCCTTTAAAGCACACATGAGTTGATTAGGAGTTTATTAAATTAGCAAATTGAAGTCGATATTAAACACTTGGTTTCCATTATTGGCTCCTAGTTTAAATCTGGAACTATGCTTTCCAAAGTTTTGTATGAGTGAAATAGAATTATTTACTATAACAGTGTGTTAGCTTTTATTTCATAAGAGAAATATTAAGTTTCATGCCAAATTTTATTTGTATCATTACATTCATTTAGGTTTATGTTTTTACTAATTACTTTAAAATAAACATGATTAAAACTCTAATGAAACTCTTGAATGTATCTAGGGATGGATTAGGATCTTTAGGATTGCGACTGCTCACTTACTCACTTCTTTCATTCACACATATAATTTGCGATAGGATCCGTGCTTTTTGTTCATTGCGCTTAAACAAAATTTGTGCTCAACGCTTGTGTGAGCGAGGTTGAAACCATAAAATTTACTATGGTGTTTGAATTTGAACAAACATCAGCTCAACTTGTGGCGAATCCGAAATTTTCTCAACCGAACTCGAAAAAAAAAGAAAAAGAAAAATTGATTGCANTTTTTTTTTTTTTTTTTTTTTTTTTTTTTTTTTTTTTTCACTGAGTATTTTTATTATAATAATCCATAAGGATAAAAATCTGGGGTTCAAACACGAAAAAACAGAGCCAAGCCAAATTCAAAAACAAAATAAAGTGAGCAAGGGTAACACTACCCATTGGGGGTGTGCTCAAAATTAGGGACTCGGATCATTACGAAGAAGTTAGATCCTTCCCTCTCTCCTTTTCTGCGGCAAAAAAAAACCTTTCAACCACCGAGGTTCTCCTTGTGCGTCGACGTACGAACTGAGTCGATTATCCGAGACTACCCTCTTTGCTATTTCTGCAGCTCCATATCCGAGTCGCTTTGTAACTCAGTAATCCTGAGTAAAGCCTATTTGGGATATGTCAAACTGGTTTCACCTTAGCAAACTTAATGGTGGTTTTCTTGATCGTCACGGTCATCTCAAGATTCAAGCTCACGTAGGAGGTTCTCCACAAAACTGATCCAATGTTCACGTGAGTGATAAAGGATTTACAAGTCTGTGCAAGACCGAAGAATTGAATCACCCGAATTCGAAAGCCGTGGCTACAGATGCTGCATTCTTGGAGTCTTTGCAAATCATTGATATTATTATACTCTTATGTTAGGACTACACACAAGAGTTTAGGCTCCCCATCAGCTTAACGATATTATGGAGCCTCCCAATGAAATATCAGATCAAGGGAAGTGATAGTGTTGCTTCTGTTGAAAGTATATAGACCTCTCAAGTCTCAGTGCATGTAATTCAAGAGAATACATGCATATCTTTTGACCCAGCGTAGAGAAAATCGTCAACGGCCCAAGATAAATCGATCACTTTCTTGTAAATCTTAATGCTTCATGATCCAACGAAAATTTCAGCCCAAAAGCCCAAGAGTAAAAGGCACTCTTGTTTTAATCCACGTGTGTAACCTCAACATGCAACACGTAAACAGACGTGGCAATCTTTGCTTCCTGGATGACTACTGGATCATTCATCTATAGTTGTTAAAGTCTTTTGGGCAAAAGAAAAAAAGGTTCGTTGCTTTCAAAATATCTCTCTGTCTAAACAGCAGCGTATTAAGATTCCGATGCAAGAGGTGGACTCATCGCGAGGGCGGTCTAAGTCTCTGACGGATCGGGTGAAGACGAACTGTTTATCTACGGCAGTCACGTTCCAGGAAGGGCTTAGCTATGTCAAAGCCTTTTTTGTCGGCCAGGTACATACAGTATATGAGACGACGTCGTTTCGAATTGTTATTATTTTTTTTATTTTTTTCATGGAGTTTGTATGGTTCGAGCCACTTAAGTAACCAAGTCAGGTACTCATGGGTAGTCATGATCACAAGACATATTTGGTGACTAATGAAAACAGCTTGATTAAATTAACTTCATATTACTCTGTTTTTTTTTAGTCTTTATAACAGAATATTAAATCCACGCAATTATTTGTCTGAATATTATTTTCTTGTAATGGCAAAATTATGAATGCATCTTTGTTTTGAGAAAAATATAATGATTTCTTTTTGGTTTGGAAGACAAAGAGGTTGACAGCGAGGAACGAGAAGGAAGCTACAGATGCTCAACTAACAGAGACAAAAATGCAAGTTGAAGCAACCGATGAAGCAGAAAACGCCAAGAAGAGGCTTCATCAATCTTCTTGATGTTTTAGTTATTTTTACACATATTTTTTTTTTACTAGTTCCAGTGTTTTTTTATTTGTGTTTTCTAAAATGTTGAACAAATGATGTTAAAAAGGGGAATACTACTTTGTTTTTTCAAAACTTAAATAATCAGTAAACTTATTGTACCGTTAGGATTTATTGAAAATTGAAATGAAACGAAGATAATAAAGAAGCGAACAAAGGAATTATTTTTGGACGCCATGAATTTGCGTCGTTTTGCTATGAGTTTGTGTTCCAGATTTGTTTCTGTTCTGTCCGAGTGAGCTGTAAGCTTAGCTCTTTTCTTCTGTCGGGACTCGGGACATTTTGTCACTCTGGTTGGGCCTAGCTTTTGGTCCTTCTATCTAATCCACACCATTTAACGGAAAAAGAAAAAAAGAAAAAAGAAGCGACACATGTCAAATCATTTGATTGATTTTGATATAAGACATCCGTTAGAATGAGACTTAACACTTACTAGGTGATTCTTCCGCGCGTGTGCGGAAAGAAATTAGTTTTTAACAAATTACCAAATCTTCTAATGCTCTCCCTACCAAAAAGAAGATTAACAATATAGATAATTATAGAGCCTGAATTCTTAGCGAACGAAAGGAGTAGCTACGAAAATACTGTATCAATTAATATGCTCATGATCGTCTACTTCATCAATTCCTCAATTGGATAACGACTTTTGTTCTTCGTCTTCTTCTTATCTGAATTTTATTTCGTCTCGCTCTTTGACTACTTGGATCACATGCTTATTAATTGCAATCACGTTCAGATGACGCAAATTTTTGTTGTTGTTGTTGTCCTCTATATGTAATAAATCAACAGCTGAAGATGTTTTGATTCCAAATAGATAATAGATCTCTATCCGCTCCCAAATCCCTAGGAGTCAAACCAAAACTCTTTTGATTTCTTCCTCTTCTGTCATATCTCGGAAGACTCCAAGTGCCTCCAACGTTGATCGACATGCACATAGCCGTTATGTAAATTAGTGATTTCATTAATGTCAGTTCAGACTTTTCAAGTATGAGAGTGAATGAGAAAAATTCTCTAAAATCACTTTGTGAATAATACACTTGCGGGTTTCTTGCTTTGCAATCAGTGAAATAGGAACTTGTAGATTCATGACATATTCCGTTAGAAGCTACGTTTATAAATTATAATGAAAATAAGTTAGTCAAATTATTGTATGATGGAAAGAAATTGGTTATGATGTAAAAACTTAACTTGATGAGGCTTTTCCAGAAAATGTGGTACCTCTTTTCAAAATTATCATGATTATACTGCCGATGGTACTTTTACACCTTTGTTGCTTTCTCCGAAAGCATCAAGGCATCCGTGAATGCTATCCTTGATTTCAGCCTCTCGTTTTTCTTCATCCGACGCATAAAAAGTTAAATAAATAATAATACAGCTTAACAAAGTTCTTTTTATCAAGGAAGTTTTAATTGAAGTGAATAACAACACCTTTAAAACAAAGTTACAAAACTGTGAATGGCGATTATATTGAGAAATACCATTCGTGATATTGATTATTATACATGTTTTAGAAATGGAGTTCCACAATATTATTACATGGTTCCACGAGAAGGGAGTAACTTGATTACAAACTTGTTCAAAAGAGGAATCTTCTCAAAGTGAAAAATATGGTGTCGGAGGTGGTACAGATGGACTGTATAGAGCATTCCTGCTAACGTCACCGTGGAGAATGAGATGATCGTCAATATCCAGAAATCCTGAAATCACCACTCCAAATAATTAAAAAAAAAAAAACAATTCAACAACATTTCTAAGATATAAAACATGCAAAACAGAGCAAATGAAAATAAATCATAATTGTGATCCTTAGAACAATGTAGAGTTGATTTTCATTTACCTTTGGATTGGAGACAATGATACCCATCAGATATCCCATCAAGTCAAGACCCGACTGCAACGAGTTTTGAACACCTCCAACCACACAACGGTCGGATTCACGAACCAGATCCTAATCAAGACCAAACATTATTTATACCAAACATGGTTATTTGCAACTCTTTTAAATCACACGTTACTCATATAATATAACCGAAAGAAAAATGTTTAACACACATACCTGCATTTGTTGGATGACGGCAAGATCAAACATCCACAAGCCAAGTCTCGACGTAGCAACTCCGGCCATTAGCATGTAAGATGCTATGTTACCCTTATTAACCCAAATCGATGCAACGCAGACCAAAAGGCAGCACCACTGCAAAATAAACAACATTTCAAGAACCATACTTACATAACTGATTCTTCTTCTTTATCACTCAGGTTCCACAAAATGGTCAACTTGTACTAGATTCATATAGGATACACTTAACAAAGAGCATATATACGCCAAGCAGAGGAATCAAAAGGTGGTCCATAGGTATATAGCTCTTTTCTATTGGAATCAAAAGGTGGTCCATAGGTATATAGCTCTTTTATATTGGATCATCAGTTTCAAGTTAACATACCTGAGACCAGAAGGACCAGAGGCCGGTTCTCAGCGTCGATATACGGGATTGCATTAGAGGATACAAAACCGTAGCGGCTAGTCCAACCGTACCACTTATTCCCCTGCCTATACCGATGATATACGTAGGTATCCCTTGCCACTGCAATGTAGCCGTCATCAATGTTCCAAAGCTGTTGTCAAAGTTGTACAATAGATCCAATAAGTCATTTGCAACACGCAACAATCATTCGCTAAATAACCAGAGGAAGAGAAAGAGAAGCAGAACCTAAGGACGGTGAAGTACAAGAGAGCTAGAGAAACCCCTGGGAGTACAACATCTTGATTGACATAAATCTTCCACGCTTCGAAAAAAGAGGCCTTTGATACTTTATCCACAATCTTGAACATTCCGTTTCTACCACGCGGCCGGTTTTCTTGAGGAGGCTCCTCTGTTCCCGGGACGATGGAAACAGAAACAGGTGCATGTGTTGTTGCTTCTACTGTCTTTGTCGTGGCGCGCAAGATCCGTCTCTCGTTGCTGCTTCCTATCGCAGGAACACCGTTGTACACAGATATGAAGAGCCAGTATTCGACCCAAGCTGTTACAATGGCCCAAGCTGCAAAAGCCATCGCTGACGCCTTCAGAGAGACGAAACTGACGATCAGACCGGTGATGATCGGGGACATTAGCTTCGAGCTCAGATCAATGCCTCTAATGATAGAGTTCATTCTTGTCAACACCTTTGGCGGATGATCTTCCGACATAACCACAGCCCTGTCATCAAAGAAAATGGTATCAAGTGTTGCAAAATCTTCCACTTTTGCCACTGTAAAATATAAACATTAATTATTAATTACCAGTCTCGTTCGATCAGGATGGTGCCACCAAGAGTCGAGAGCATCCCTACCGCTCCAGCGACATTCGTCAAGACAATCAAGACTGTAAAAAGAGGGACATTTAGGGTCTTGAGATCGGAACCTAGCAACAACTTGATGACTGCGCCACCAGCAACGGCGTAGGAGAGGTTCTGAAACAAGAGCCAGAGTCTGAGAACTTTAACGTAGTCCATTCCCTCGATCCATTGTCCCACGATGGGACCAAAAATTGCAATAGAACCAGACTCTACGGCGCCATAAACCGCCACAAGAAGCAGAGAGTTTGGCCACAAGTGGATCATATACAAAGCAACTGAGAATTCCCAAGTTCTGCATCACACACAACACCAAGAAAGTTAAATAAAAGGCTTAGAAAAATTATGTATTTATCTCTTTTTTNTTTTTTTCTTTTTTTTTTTTTTTTTTTTTTTGCTTCTAGAACACTCATCCAAGATTCCAAATCAATCAAGAAAACCAAGAGTGAAAAAATAATTATATTTACATGTGTAACTAATCCATCAACTCTTAACGCATGTTATCCAGAAACAAGAAGAAGAAGATTTAAAAAAAAAAATATTTGTTGGAGATGAAGATATAGATCAGAACAAACCTGGCACTCCATCTTGCAAGAAAATATCCAACGTAAAGAGAAACCACTAAACGACGTCGTAATTCTGGCAGTGGGTTTTCTGGCTGCCCTTGCCCTTCTTCATCACGTTGTGCTTCCTGTTGAACAACAGTCTCATCCTCCATTTTCCTGCTGAGAGAAACTATTTCAAAAGTTAAAACGACGATCAAGCTAGCGATTCACTTTTTCACCATACATATATTTCTGGCTTCCTCCAAAATTCCAAGTGAAATAATCTGTTATGTTACTTAAGCGACTATATATAGACAATAGTTGCATGTGTGTGACAGTGTGAGTGTGAGTGTGTACCAACTACAAAGTCCTCTTTCCTCGAAGAAAAATCGATCTAGAGAATTCTCATTAAAATATGAATTCCCATATAGGCAAACCAAAAAAACAAAATATTTTCTAGGAATAATCAATCCAAGGTCACTGTTAATTTTAGGATCATGAACTAATCGGAAAGTTCTAAAAAAAAATCGAGAAAATGCGAATGACTGACGCATAGTAAGAAAAAGAAAGAAAGAAAGACCTTATTTCTTCGCCGCACACGAGCTTGGAGAATTTAAGAGATACAGAATTACTCTATTTTTGTAGGTTAATCTGTGATTGAGTGAATAAAAGATGGAGAGAGAAAGTTTCTATCTTGGTGGAGAAATAATATATTCGCACTTGTGGTAGAAAGAGAAAGTAGCAAGGAGCCAATGAGTGACTGAGTGATTGTAAAAGATAGAGAGAAACCTATGGGAACTGTATCAGCAAATGAAAAAGGGTGTTACTTCTACTTTATATCCTACGGTTTCGTTTCGACTTTCGATTTTAAAATTGGTTTAAGAAACAAAACACTAAAACAGTCATCAACCATTATGACACATCAACTAGTGGTAGAGTTCGGCACGGAATGTCGACTTCTATCAGTTGCCATATTTGAGTCGAAATTTGTATCTAAGATCAGTTGCAAAGTTAACAACAAAATTTAATGCACAAAAAAAAAAAAAAAATCCTTCACCTTATTGACGATGTAATCTCAAGTTTGACACCCTTGAATTCACTATTGTTTCTTATGTGAGAGATTAACTATATCGATTGATTATAGATCAGTTGTGTTTGCTAGTCATTATATAAATCATTTTTTTTGTCTTAACAGTTAACATTATATAAAGTTTTAATTGTATAGTCTTGTTGTTACATTATTGTAACTTGTAAATTATGGGATCAATGTTAAGGAGTTTAACAGAAAACATTTATAATGGCTTTGATTGGTAACATGTGGTATCACAATTGAGTTAAAAGAAATGGTAAGTTTGAAGTAAAAATTATGTGGTAAGTTTGCTGTAAAATTAAAAAAAAAAAAACCAAAAAGAAAATACATGTTTTTTTCTATATTGTAGAAATTTGAGTTGAATATCTAATTTACAAAAGATATACATCAAAATTCTAACTCAATCATACCACATTCTAACTTCAAAAAATTAAAAATAAATCATGATTGATAATATTTTTGAGTTATGGTCATAAATCACCAATTAAATCCAATGTTTTTGCATGTTCTCTCATGCTGACATTAGAGAGAAATCAAACTAACGTTAAGGTTGACATGTCGCTTTAATTCGTAATTTTAAGAATATGACTTGCAACTTCTTAATTAAGGTCTTCCAGTTATAAACACATTTTCATCACTTCAAAAAAAAAAACAAAAGTCGCTATTTTGTTTGCTTCCTGTGATTTTGATTCTCATCGCAAAAAAGGGAGGACAAAAAAAAGAGAGGAGGTGCCAGCATGTGACTCCTTTAGTCCTAGCATATTGGAAGTTTATGTGTTCCTAAGCGATTGGGTGCGTCGTTACACATTGAGATATGGTTTCATTTGCTTCCTCAAACAAAATTCCTTGCCCATCAAAATTTTCAGCATCTCCAACCCTCCTCTATAATTGCCTCTAAACTCTATTTTTGAGTAAAATTATCTCCAACCCTCCTCTATAATTGACTCAAAAATAAGGGAAATCCACTTTTTCCTCTATATATAGAGGATCTCTATTTCTTCCTCTATTTTTGAGTTGAACTTTTTTTACATAATAGTCCTTTAATTTTTAATTTTTTTTTGTCTATAACTTAAACAAATAATAAAAATTATTTATTTTCATATTTATAGCTAAAACTAATAACGGAACATTATTTTACAAAATAACATAATTTATGTTACATAAATTGAATAAAATAAGAAAAGTTTAATTCAAATAGTATGTTAATTTATGGAAATTTTTATAAACNTTGTAAAGAATGAAATTGTTGGGGTCAATTTGTAAAACTTATAAAGAAAATGTATTTTATATTAAATAGATAATTATAATAATATTTTTTAGAGTAAAAAATAGAGAAATACATTAGAGAAAAACAGTACTCTATTTTTGAGTTCCTCTATAATTGAGTTAGAAATAGAGAAATACATTGGAGATGGTCTAAGGAATACTCAATTATATTCTATAAAACTAAAATGGATTTAAGCTCATGGCCAGTGGAATCATAAATGGACCTTTGTTCCTTACAACTTGAAGTATACTTTGGAACAAAAAAAGTAACAAACCAATACCTTTAAACCCCTTTTCACTATCAGCAAAAGGCTTTCACCGATATAATACATAAATTTTTTTTTTTTTTGTAAGCAATAGAGCTAGCAAGCATCNAAAAATTTTAAATTTAAAAAAAAAAAAAAAAAAAAAAAAGCAAGCATCAAAATGATTTGCTGTGAGACAAGATATATACTCCATTGTTTATTGTTGGGAACATGGAACATCCTAAGATGAGACAGAACATAGGAAATTAAAACGAGCTCTTTCGATAAACGGTTTATCTTGGTAATGGATACTGAATACTGATGCAGCATATATATATTTAATAAACAAAAGAGGGCAAAAGAATGAATGCTCATCAGCTTCCTCAACGGGAATAGATTTTGAGAACTTACGATTTTGTCTATGTACATACAAGGTGTTCCCCATGCTAAAGTCTTGGTGCTAAGTAACACAATTACTAATGATTATTGAGCTAACTCTATACATATTAAGCTTACTTTAGCGTCCAGAAAAAAGAAAATAAAAATAAAAATAAAATAAAGTTGCATTGTATCACAACTTAAAACACCAAAGAGCTTCGTCGGGAGAGAGCCTTCTACTGCGCACTAATCTTCTTCTTAATTCATCCTGCGATGTGCTAAAATACAATGAGAAGTTTTACTTTGTTATCAAAAATCAAGGATAATTAAAAAAACAAGAATCAAAGAACAAATTGATGTCTACCAGGTGGGCCAAGATAGCCATAAGTTATAGTACAAGGTTCTGTAGTGTCAAGAACATCAATTTTGCATCCTTTTACGTCATTTCAACTCAGTGCCAACGCCCTCTCTTAGCCGGAATAGACCGAAGTTGAATTAGTCAAAGATGTGCCTTATTATTATTATTTCTTTTTGAAAGGGTTCAGATTAATTTGTGGAAAGTTACAGTCTCATAGATTTTTTTAAATAGAAGCAAAAACTTATATATCTATATAATCAAATGGGATAAATCTAGTAATTTCAAATTTGAAGGAAGATGTGCCTTGTTATATCTCCTAATTAATGAGATTCATCACGTTTTAAGCATCAGCTACAGTTCATGGAATTATATGAAAAAAATATATAAGTAACTTGTGTCTTAAAGACCAAAGTGTTCTTGTTCATTGATGTCTTTTGATCAATATTGACTTTTCTTAAATCTGGTATCTATCATTGGTATCAGAAAATATTGACTTATCTTAAATCTGGTACCTATCAGTGGTATCAGAGCAGTTCACCCTTGTCGAGAATCAACGTCAAAAAAAGAAAGAAAAAAAAAAAACTATCTTCCCTCTTTTGTTTTTGATATGGACTACTTTGTGGTGTCAAAAACACTCGTCTTTCATTTCTCAGTTTGTTGAATTGATCCTATCAAAGTCAACCATCCAACGAACCAGACTGACATGAACCAGTTCTCTAACGGAGATCCAGCTGCGTAGTTTAGTAATCGACCCGACACACCAAAGGCGGACCCACATGTAATGATAGTGTTTCATTTGACATTTCTAAAATAAGAGCTTGATTGGTAAAAGACTTCCTATTTACCCCCCTAACTCGAGTTCAAGTTTGCCCAACGAAGCCAAATTTTTGACCCCGGTAAGTATGTTCATTTCATATCGTTGAAGCCTTCATACCGATCATATGCACCGTTCAAAGTCGAAGTGTGTGCGGTTCGATTCTATGGAATGGGTTGCTAAGGAAGAAATTATTTGGAAGAAATGATGTAGATGTCTTGAGGACATAACCGGATTAGTCAAAGATGTGCCTTATTCTATCTCCCAAATTAATGGGATTCATCCGGTCATCCCCCACCCCCATTCAAATTGATAGGTCCCAGATTTAGGACAAGTCAATCGTGATCAAAAGACAGAAAGGAACAAGAACACTTTGGTTCTCTAAGCCACAAGTTACTTCAATATTTTCTTCATATTTCTTCTCCTGTACAAGAACACATGATTTGGTTTCTTGAGACCGTGACATATTCGTATCTTGCAACCCTGAGGGCTGTGCGACATATTCGTATACTTGGTGGAGTCAAACCAATGACGTTTGCCATGCTACTATCCAATACTTTGGATGCTGCCAAGCGGACAGTGGCGGATCTAGAAATAAATATTACCTGGGTCATAATCTATTTAATTAAGTTAAAATATAAAATAGGTGTCATGGGGAGGGTTTGAACTCAGGTTTGGGAGGTCATTAAGGGGCTATCTAACCAATCAAGCTACGAAATTCTTATGCATTCTTCTTACAAATCAGAAATTTATATTAGTTATAGGGTGTCAAGTGAAACACCTTCCCGTCAAGTGGATCCGCCTTTGCAAGCGGATATTCCTCTGATTTTATGGTACATTCTTTGTCTATTTTCGTTAAAAAGTACATGGGATATTCCATTTTGTTGGAGTTGAATACTGTTCCATTTAGATTTCTGACTTATTATGTTGCGTTCTTAATATTGCCATGGTTTAGCCTACTCGTCGTGAACGTCATCAAGTTCAACAAAACTAGGGCGAGGAGTTTTAATGCTTGTTGTAGAGAATGAGAAGCCACATAGTTACGCATGTACGATCACGGTAGTTGGATCATTAGATCAGTGGTAGTTGCATCTTACGTCAAAAGGATGGATGATGCTGGATGAGTCAAGCAAGAGGTGTCACATGAAGGATCACGAAAGATATGCTTGCTCCGATATTTACACGTGTTCTTACGTTGCTTTCACCTTGAGTGTGGGGAAGAAAATATCTGCTTCAGTTTATTGCGGTCTAGGCTTTTTGACGGTTTTAGGTTGTTTAAACCAATCAATATTAAAAACTTATTGTTATTCTGAATTTCTGATATTTCCATTAAATAAACATTTTATATTTTTACTTGTCAACTTCGTCCAACTTCAAAATAGGCAACTCCCAAATAGAAAATTAGAAATGGATTTTACTCCCATGTAAAACCTCAATTTCTACCAAGAAAAATTCATTTTTTATTTATTATTAATGGCAAAAATTACATGTTATTTAAAAATTTAAAAATTAACCCATTAACTTTTATTTATTTCAATTTTTTTTCGTAAAGTATAATATTTTAGTTCATATAACCATTACAATAAAAAAAATTACATCACATTTAAAAAAGTATCACCATTTCAAAAAATTTTAAGTATTTTAAAATTTATTATCGGTTTAAATAATTATATTGTTTAATAAATATATGCCTTGTTATTTTATTTGTGCAAGAATAAAATTTGTAATTTGATTAATCTACACAAAAATTATTTATACATCACAATCCATGTTATTATTAATATTTAACGAAATAAAAGATAACAAAAATAAAATAACTCTTTCAGTTAAAGTTTCAATAATTACTTTGTAAATAAAGAAGTTCACTGCAGTCGAAAATGGCACCGAGTCAGAGCAGATTTTACTCCAAAATAGCATTTTAAGCGGATAATACTATTAGACTGGATTTGACCAAAACAAAATTCTTTCGGAAAGTAATGTAAAGTATAATCACCACCTTTTTTTAAAGGATAATTTAAAGTAATTTAAAGGTTAAAGTACCTTTTAGCAAATCGGTCAATCGAGATTTAACTAGTTTGACTGATTAATTACAAAAAATCAGCCAATTAATCAGAAAATATCTTAGGTTATTTTGTTTAATTAAAAAAATAAAACTCATTTACTTTCTTTTGTTTCGTTATATGTTAAAAAAATAAAATTAGCTCAAAATCATCTAATCTAATTTCATCTAATTTACCTTGTTAATATAATCTCTTTACATAGCCTTTTAAAACTCCTTTTCACCGCTAGTAGCACACAGTATCAGCAAAAGTCTTTCACCAATATAGAACCTTTTTTTAAAAAAAAGCCTTTTTAAAGCAATAGAGCTATAATATGAATTAGCAAGCATCAAAACGATTTGCGGTGAGACAAGATGTTTGTTTATTGTTGGAACTTGGAACATCCTAATATGAGAGTCATGAGACAAAACAGAAGAAAAGAAAACGAGCTCTTTCGGATAAACACGGTTTATCTTGGTAAATTGGTAATGGATATGCTAATCAGAATTTACACCTGAGTCTGAGTCTGAATCTGAATCACTTGCGTTGTAACCTGAGAAATCAGAAAAACCAAAGCAAAATGTTACTTATATCTAAAAATAAAATCAAAAGGACCATTTGTTTAAATTTGTGAATTAAAACGAAGCACAAACCTGGTCGTTTATCTTTCACTTTCCACACTGAAGAACGAATTCTTGCTGCTTTCGTAATCCAAACTCTCCCCTGCGTTAAACAAGAAGATGAAAAATTGAATTCAATTCCAAAATGTCACAAAAAAAAAAAAGATAAACTTTGGAAGAAGAATGCTCAAATCAATTTCTAATCACACAGTAAAACCCTAAAAAGCTAAAGTAATAATTAATAAACTGGAATGATGAGACTGAAGGGGGAAAGTAGAGACCTTTCGAGGATCCTTAGGGACACCATAGCCGGAGTAATACATCTGACCCAATACGACCTGCATAGTGATGTTCCCAGCTTTGGCTTCCTCAAGAGTGTCTTTGAACCACCGCTTCGCACAATCAGAGACCACCGACGAAAGCGGGACGTACCGGGGGCTACTGTCGCTGGTGGAGGCGGCTGAAGAATCTTTGTCGGGAGCCTCCATGGTGTTTGAGGACATAACGGGTCGGATCGGTTTCGAGGATTTGAGGAATCCAGCTGCTGCAGCGGACGCTCCTCTTAGCCCTGTTTTGATGGGAACTGATTTTCCCATTTCTGATTTTTATTTATAAAAATCTCTGATTTTCTTTTCAATCTCTCCGTTTTTGGTTTGGTAAGGATTTGTCCACCCAACTAAAAGGTTGTTGTCATTTTTCTTGCAACCGATGTTCGCATTATTTTTTTATAAAATAATAAAAAATACAGCATGAGAGTTTGCAATTTACAAGCATTTCAGTTTATTTGATTAATGATTTTATTGGTTTAACAAAACCTGAAAGCAAACATAACCATTTGCAGTTTATTTTTTTTACCTTTGAAGTTTGAATTGTGAGGATTATTGAATTATCGTTAGTATTAGACTATTAGAGGTTGATACATATATTACTTATTTGTTCCTTATGAGTTGTGTCCATTCGGATAAGCAGACATACACAAGGACTCGCAAATGATTGAGAATAACACATTACATAGCGCACTAAAAGAATGTTCTAGGGGAAAACGAATTTGGGAAAAACCACACAACTTTCGTAATACTAATACAAATTCCGGAATTTACTTACAACATGCACACACCTATAAGCTTCTAAGTAAAACAGTAAACATTATACATACAAACATACATATACATACATTTATATATATAAGAAATGACAGTACGTATTTGATGTTATGTTTGAAATAGAAATTGTATAACCTACCTGACTCGAGCGCTTGCGACACTCGTCATGGAACAGGAACCAACACAAACGGAAAATGTCAACAGTGTAGTGTAGCCAACGTTTATGATTCAAGAATCACTCCAACTATCTGAATCCTCGTCCTCGTCGCTTCCAGCCATTGCCTGCACCAGTGTGTCACACTCAGTTTTAGATGTGTGTGCGATAGAGAACAAGTTAAATTTTTATTTGGCCTATGATTAACAGGCTAATAATCACTCATTGCTTCCACTTAGAAACTGCTTTGGGATCCAATCTTACAGTGTGACAAATAATATGGGACTAAACTACTGAGAATTTTTGGCTCGATTCATGTGAAATCGAAATGCGTTGACATGAGGCCTCTAAGACTACAAAATAACAAGGAACATACTCTTAAAAGGAGATAGAAAGAGAGGAACGGACCTGGCGTATTGTGTTTGCTTTCTCTAAGATTGCAGCTACCCTTAAGTTCGTTTTAGGACCAGTGTGGATGCTGGGTCGTGTCGCTACTGCAGGCTTCAGATTAATGGACTGCATAAACAAAACAAGGTCATAAAGCTCCAAATCTGAAGTTATGTTAACCACATTTATAAATTACATGTAACATGCACTGCGATCAACCACAATAAAGAAGAAAAAAAGATGGGTACACACTACCTTGTTTCGTATTTGTGCAAGCAATGAATCTTTGTCATCTTCCATTGATTTGAATGGTGGTTGGACCCTCTCAGAGACTTTCTTCATCTGGAAAATCATCAGAACAAGGGATGAGAGACAGATCTTAAGCAAAGGCATGGTAATGCGAACAAGATGTATGTATTCTTACTGTGCGTCTGTCATGAGCTGCAAAGGCATCAACAAGCGGGCTTCTCGGCCGAGGATGCTTAACCACAGGGAGCTCTTCTGGCTTATTTGCGTCCAAGGTAGGTGCAACAGTGAATGATCTGACAGGCCACATAGCATCTCCCACTGAAACAGGAATTGTCTTCTGAGCCGCCGAGGTTGATGGTTCTGCTGTTTCTGCATTTGAAGCATCAGGAACATAGTGACCATTATCTTCTACCTTTGTTGATTGAGTTGGCGTCAAGGCATGCACATCCGTGTCGTCCTTGGAATCTTCGCATATTGCTGATGGATCCTGAGACAGCTGCAATGACGAGTCTTCTGAATAAACAAGCTCGTGATTCTGAGCTGCCTGGTCAGCCAAAAAGTTGTTATCTTCAGAGCCCAAATCCTCTATACGCCCCTGATTAGGTATTGTAGGGAGCCCAGCAGAAAGATTCGTTGACTGAGTTTTCTGAGAGCCAAAACTGTCATACTGACTATTCAAATCAGTACCAATCACTGGGAGCTGAATGGATGATTGCAACGGCTTTTCTGATGCGTTGCTCACAAACTCTCCAGGAAGTTCTTCTGATTTTTCACTTCCTAGAGATGCGGACAGGTCTGATGGTGTAGTCTCAATTTGAACATTCAAGCTAGAACCAATGGGTGGTGGTGCCGCCGGAGCAGAAATACTGGTTTCCACTGATTCTCCCATGAAGTTAGGACTAAAAGAATTAGGACCAAAAGGATGTGGAACCTTCCCCATAAGCCATTGCATAGGAGGAAGGGGCGGTAGAGGTGGCATGTCCTCCTGATTGGGTGGAGTAGCCTCAGGGATTAAACCAAAGCTAGGAAAAGTAGAATCCATATTCAACTCTCGCTCAGGACTGTTCAAATCTATACCTGCAGACTGTGGTACAAATTCCAAGCCTGCTGATAGTGGTAAGAACTCGACGCCCTCGGAAACACTTGACTGCAGCAGATCCTCATCTCCAGATGCATGGCTTGCATAAGGTGTTTGCATTTCAAGTGACTGCTCGGTAGTCACACTCTCTAAGAGGCTCAGATTATTCACTGGTGAATTATCTACGCAATTATCAACAAGGATGCTCTTACGAGGAGATTTGGTTTCTGTGTCTCTGTCGCTTTGATCCAGAGATGTCATGGGACCTAAAGATTCACAACTTTTCAGGTCATTATTGTCTAGGGCAGTACCTAGACCTTCTGAAGACACTTCTGATGGGCTTTTCTGCATTTTTTTCTCTGACTCTGAATTATTTTCTACTGGCAGTGTCCCGTCTGTATCATCGCAAATCTCTCCTGCTTCTGAAGACGATCGAGAAGTATTGGTCGAAATCCAAGGCAGAGCACCTATCAAACTAGTAGACGTCAGGCTAACTGCATGGTTAACATCACCACTGGAGGTGTCAGCAAGCTCTACATTAGGGACAATGTCTGTGGCAGCGTTGTCCAGCCCTGGAAGATCATGGAAGCCTTCATCATGCATGTCACCAGAATTTTTATCAGAGATATGTTCATCGCAATTGCTACAAGTAGGTAAAGCACCTCCCACCAAATTCTCCCCTCCTGAATTAAAATCAGAAGTCGGCTTAATATCAACTTCAGCAGGCATGGACATTCCACTCTCCAGTGTGTCTTCATGGGACTCTGAAACAGATACATCAGCAGTGGTGCCAAAGGCACATAAATTTTCGTTGGAGATCTCAGCATCTAAACTTTGAGAATCGACGTCAGCAACTGAATTTTGAGAATCGGAATCACCAACTGAATTTTGAGGATTGACGTCAGTAACTGCATTAGTCACTGTAACGCAATCAATTTCATCATCAAGTGTATCTTTCACGTGAGTTTCATCTACTGTACTAGGGCCACAGACTTCAGATGGCATATCAGGTGAAACTTCCGTCCCAATCCCAGCTGAGCAAGGCAACGGTATTCCTGTTAGGCTACTACCATCACAGCTTTCGGTATCGCTGCCCGAGTTTGCTAAAACTTTAGAACAAGCAACTGCAGAGTTTGTCTCAATATCATTTTCAGCTACAGGTAACTGTTCACCTGTTCGACTACCACCAACCACTTGAGGACTAGTGCCTGAGTTTACCAAATTTGAAGAAAAATCAACCACACAGTTCTTCTCAATGGTGGTATCGCGTCTGCTTTCTTCAGAAGTTGAACTAATTGACGAAGTTTCAGAAGGGAAGTTGGAGTTTCTAACATCAAAAGACTCACCAGATCCTGAAGTATTTACTGCATCCACTTCGCTTCCATTATTGCCTGCCTTAGTTTTATCAAGCCTGACAAGTTCTGGCGAAATTTCATCCACTTCTGGTGCTAAAGACTGAACAGCGAGTGAACATGATTCAGCATTCTGAGAGACTGGCCCTGGACTTGAACAAGTATCATTCGAATTAAATGATGCCTGGCCATCTGCATTGCTGCTACTAACTGATTCCTGAACTTCAATATCATGAGACACTTTGCTGGCTTCAGGAGTAACGTGAGACATGGAATCCACCAGCTCACTCTTAAAGCTAGAAGTAGCGCTCCGTTTCCCAAAACTTCCAGAAAATTTCTCTCCATCAGATTGGTCATCAATGGATATGCTAGCAGAATCCGAGTAAGAAAAACTAGCGCTCCGTTTCCCAATCGAGCTTTGCCCATTTTCTGACACCGGTGTGTTTCCAGTTGAATGAGCAAATGAAAATTGAGTTGGTTCCTCCATTCTCTCATCATCCACATCAGAACGTGTATGATCATTCCCATCTTTCAAAGCACCTGATGTATTCTTAGGTCTGCATTCACTGTCTGTTTCTCTTTCTGACTCCATGGTGGCTTGGGCATCCACATAATTGTCAGCTTCACTGGTTAAGTCTTCAGAATAACTCCGATGTTCAAGAAATCCTGGCTTTCCATTCAACTGACTCTGTGAGTCCTTTGTAATAGCTGTACCAGGGACCTCACTGCGAGTAGATTCAGGCACCGTCTCTATGTCCTTTTCAATAAAACCAACATTTAAGTTAACATTTGCCGCATTCTCCTGCCCGTTTGGCAATGAAACCTCTGCCCTGCTTCCTCCGTGAGACTTTTCCAGAGCACCGGGCATACTGATTTCCGGTATATCGGTTACTACGTCGTTGGCACTATCCATATTCCATGTCAACAATTCAGGTTTTGGGGTACTTATCTCATAACCTGTTTTGTTATTGACAGATGTCTGCACAAATTTCCCCATGTAGCTTTCCCCTGATTTTGAAATAAGGGAATACCCGTCCAGCTTTCTAGTTTTCAACTTCACAACTCTCGCCGGATCTGAATGATGAGCCTCTAAATGCTCCTCCAAAAATAATTCATGCAATCTGTGCCAGTTGAATGATCAGAAGCAACCACCGTCAAATATAGCAACTTCGGGAAATAAATATATATCATAACGGAAATGACAAACATACAAGACATAAAAATAGATAATACGCACTTGGAATGTGATGTTAGTGCATTTTCAGGAGTTCCTCCATTCCTCCAATGAGATGCTCTCCTCTGCAAGAGATTATAAGATAAGATTACATATTCAAAACACCAAGAGCATAAGCATCCTCATATGACCTGTCTAAGTTTAGTGGTGCACTTAAACAAGAACGTAAAAACACAAAATTCTACAATTTTTTCCAGCAAATCTACCAAGAAGAGGATCACATTTCGACACACAAGCTACAGCCTGAACGTACTACCTTTGCTTTCTGTGATTTCTTCTCTCTCTGAATATCATCCCATGATGCTTCATACGAAGATGTTTCGAGCCTAACAAATGACGGATCAGTGTAGCGTTTCAAGCACGCCCCAGCTCCCGAAATATCAAATCTGATCAAAACCATACAAAAAGATGTCACATCCTCAGCTCTCACAAACAACTAGAGAAACAAAGAAAAGATTACAAAACAAGGTAAAATCATACTTGTCCAGAAGAAATAGCCTTGGAGGACCTCGACATTCCTCATATGAATCCATAACACAGCGTGGTAAGTCACCACGCGTAACCACACCCTGTTCCATTTGTAGATTCGGATGCCATTCCTCACCTGAAATCGAGTTACAGAACCATTCTAATGAATCCAATAGCATAGCTGACCACAGATCATAAATGTTCAAAGCATAGAAATAACGTTTTGGATATATCAGTGTAATAAAGCCAAGCTATTATCTTGTATAGTCTTGCTTTCGATTAGAATCAAACCTAAAACCACAAAAAGCAAGGATCAAAGGTCCGACCTTTATTGGAGAAAAACGGTGAATGATCGGTCTGGCAGAGCAATGCCTTCTCTACGAAAGGGAATTCAGCTTCGAGCTGTTGCACACGAGCCATAAGACCGTGGCTTCTAGAAGCTGTTGCCATCACTTCTTCGTGCAAGTCATGGAACATCTCCGCAGCAAACCTTCATCACACAGAATTAAGTCAAATTCGATCAAAATTTAAACCAAATCCAGAGACGAAGCCCTCAGATTCGTCAAAACAATTCGAAGTCGTCGCTTCAAATCTCGTGGGTCGGGAACAGTGGATTCCAAAACTCCGAATTTCAACTCGAATTGAGGTCAATTACTGAAATTTCCCAACACCACTGGGGAATTAGAGAGACTTACTCGGCGAGATCACCGAGTTGACGCAATAGACCAACGAGACCAGCCATGGCGACACCTTCGAGCAGAGCTTCAGGGTCATCTTTATCGGCGGCTTGGTACAGATCCGGATCTGCTAATCCGTACTCGTTCCGAGCCTGATACCTCGTCAACGGCATTGTTGAAGCCTCTCTGATCAGCTCCTCTTCTAATACTTGCTTGTTCAATTTCAATGGAAGAAGATTACAATGAAGAAAGAAAAAGCTACTCTCTAGCTATCTCTCTCTCTCTCTCTCTCCATTGAATTCGTGGCCGCCCACATTAAAAACTTTTTACGAAAGTGACGACATCACTTTCTGGAACCGAAACGGACTTTCTGTGAATTCGATTCGATCGGCGGATGGTGAGACGGGAAGAGAGAGAGAGAGTGAGAGACGGAAAATTGAAGATGAAGACTTGACACTTTCGGTAAAATTGAGAATACTTTGAACATAATTAAAAGATGATAGTGGAAATTGCGTATACTTAAAACATTGGGATAATAATTGGTTAAACAAACCAAAACCAAACTTTAGGATAAAATTTGGTGGAGAATAACATGTTTTATCCAAATAGTTGGTTGGTTCAATAACTAACTGTAATTGTTGTGAATAAAATTAACAGAATTTGAGAATGTAGGTTTTGTTCTTGATCACTTCGTTACAAATTATTTGTTCTGCACGTCCGTACACACCAACCTATTTATAAATTAATTTGAGAATTTTGCACATGCTTTGCAGATCAAAACGTTTTTGGAAGGGTTGTTTGCTGTTTTGACATACTTTTAGTATTTACATGTGTTTGAACAGGTTTACTCTTTCGTTTGGTTGAAAATTACCATATTTTTTATTTTTTAGGGTTTTAACAATCGAGAACAGTTTATGTATGGACACGATAACATGCCTATGTGACGCTTCAGCATAAATATACCAAACCATACATCAAATCTTGTGGATGGTCTCGTTTTTTTCAACCACAACTGCAAAATAATGTAAATATGTAATCATTTGAAAATTTGAATATTTGCATGCGAGGACGACATTCATTATCCCAATTCACTAGTTTTTACTATTCAACAAGAACAATAGTTAATGTAATTAAGTTTTGAAGAAACCAATGAGTCAGTAGATAAAAGGAGCTAGTCAAGATTCTCTTGGAGTTCATTGTTATTTTTCTTCAGTCAGATCCAAAGACGATGAGCCGACGAGAAAAGGTATGTTTCACCTTTTATCTTCTCAACTTAAAATCCATATACTGAAAAATCTGCAATCGTTTGTTTTACAATTTCCCTAAGATGTGATTTTTCCTTAAGCTGACTAAGCAATTCTTCTTTGAGCTCCGTGATTAAGTCTAAAATAGAACCGACAAGGCATTGCACTTGAAATGTTTTCTTGTTTTTTTGGTGTGTTTCAGATTCAGACATGTCTTTATACATTCCTCCAAACAAGCGAAATTTGAAGGATCTGGTTAGACCATCCCCTGTTCCAGATTCCCTTGTTACAAAATTCAAGAAAAACATCGACTTCAAGAGTAGCAGTGCCAAAGACAATGCTATCGTAAATTCAGGAGATTTTATTTCCAAATGGTTTCTTATTGGTTCAAATGGAATCGAGGACGAGGTTCCTCCATCTGTTAAGCTTGTGCCCTTGCCCTCCGATTCTTCTGAACGCATAGATAGAGTAAAGCCTTTGGTACTGATGAACAACGACTTCCAAAAAGGTCAGAGACCGTGTTTGTTAGTGTCTTAACGCAGAATCTGGACTTTGGCTATGTGTTTAGAAGAAACGAACAACAATAGTGAGTCTTTTTGAGTTTGGTTTTTATATATGTTTATATACAGTGAATATTACAACTGAAGCGAGCGAAGAAGAAGAAGAGAGAACTCGGTGGCTCTTATTAGCAGAGAAGGTCGAGGAGGACCTGCTGCTTGCATATGAGCAAGCTAAGAAAGCAATGGAGGATCCTCATCTTTTAGATAATGCTAAACTGAGATTGGCTGCTAGGTTTGGAAAAATGATATTTTATGGGTAAGCACGTCAAATTCGGGCCTAATTAGATTTTTCTTTTTCTCAAACATATCATTTCATTTTTCCTTGTTTGTCTAGTTAGGCGTCAAGCTGGTCCTGTGGCTGAATATTCACACGAAAACTCGAAAAGGATATTCTCTACAGATGTGCCAAATTCTTTCATACAAAACATCAAGTCTAAGGCTATACCCAGTCATGAATTCTGTCTAGAAGTGGAGAAGGAAGTATACACTCTGAAGGTATCGCATTATACTCGTCCCAATACAACCATCTTTTGTAAATGTTGCATCAAGGAAGATGGACGGATCAGTATGTACAAGGTACAATCTCTTCTTTGAGAAATATTGTTCTAAGAACATATAATACATCTCAATATCTCATCATTGATATTAATTGACTCTATATATGTATACCACATTTTTACCTTATTCGTCTTCTAACATCTTACATTAAACCTTCTTTTTTTGCGCATGGCCGAACTTAATCCTGTAAGACATTTGAAACTTGATGTGTCCTGCATTGATAAGAATCTTGACATCAGGCTCATGCTCGCCAGAAAGAGGAAAATAATGACTCTCTCACGGTAAGTTGATTTGGATATATATATATATATTTCTCTGGATAAATAGTTATGCCTTTCTTGGTCTTAGCTATGGTTAATTACTTTTTGTATGTTAAGCAGGAGAAAGAGATGAGTAACATTCAAGGACTACTGGATTCAGCGACTGTTGATCCCAATGTCAAAGGCAGATTAAGGTGGCCGATACGTAAAACTTCATCAGAAAATGGATAGAAGACTTGAAGTTTGCCACGTTAAAACTACAATCTACAAAAACCGGACTCTCAGGCTAAGGGTCAGAGACACTGATGGGTTTAATGAGAGATATGGAACGGGGGAAATCGAGAGGGGAGTGACTTTGATACTTCAAGACGTCAACAGAAAGCTACAGGTAAAATTTACTTGTGCTTTTGCAAGCACATCTTTGAAATTCTATTGGAAATGAGGCTTATAATAATTATAATTATTACCCTTGTGGTTGATGTCTTGCGTTTTAACGCATTCTAACGTATGTTTTGACAGGTTTTATAGAGTCTTTCTAGTCCTTATTGAGTCTTTTCAGGTCCAAAGAGGTTCAAGAGAGAATTTCCGCTCAAGAAGGAGCAAAAAGATGAAAATAGAAGAACGGTGCAAAAAGTACCATTCTATCGACTAACCGAAGGCCCATTCAATCACAACCGTCAATCACATTGTTCGATCAGAGCCGTCGATCACGCATTGGATCATAGACGTCGATCACCCGAACGATCACAGTCGTCGATCGCCCACCGTCGATCACTCACCCGACGGACCAACCCGACGGACCACCCCGACGGACCAACCCGACGGACCA
>OVBJ01001067.1:0-34914 GCA_900406535.1 Noccaea bulbosa | reverse complement strand
TAATTTAGACCGCTAATTATTTTTTCACCAATCAAACATTGGTTTGTACCGTTTATTCTGCATAAACCGCAATTGTTACGCAGTTCAATTTTATCCGCACATTTCAAAAATAATTCGCACCGTATTTTAAATTTGTTTAATCCGCACAGCACAATAAGCTGTTACCATTCGAACAGAAATTAATAAACGTAGCCGCGTTTGGATGTTTTGCATAGCAATATTTATAGGCGTTTATTTCATTATTTTAGGGAGGGTGCAGCAATGAGACATTAATGATCAATGATGATGTGGATACTAGAATGGGAGACAAAGAAACCATCATAAAAGAACAAATAAAGAATACTCATTTTTCTGCAGCCTTTATTTCATTTGATTAGCATCCCCAATTATTATTCATGTGGCATAAAATTCCAATTCCACTCCAAATATGTATCCCATGTTCATAGAATAAATTGACATTATATTACTTTTTTTGTTTGCTATAAAGGCAAACTAGCAAGATGTCACTTTCTTCCATGTAAAATAATTAAATCAAAGGTACATTTTTTTCTCTATTCTCAAGAACTTAAGTATATACACCGTCCTGATGAGAAAGATTGCCTCAAACTTTACCAACCTTTACCAATTAGCCAAAGCCAGTCAGAAGTGACTCCTGCAAACATCCCTCCAGACAAAAATAGCACCAACAAGTTTCCTACTGCATTTTGCTCCGGTGCCTAAAACAATCCAAAAATTTAGAATTACCATCATCATTAACTATCATCTTAAACACACCAATTTTTTTTAAAAAGAGAGAGTGATAATTGAAATACCATGTAACCCTTTGGTGCTGATGTTAGGATACAAACAGCCAATATCCATTGGTTAATCCCAAAAACGACGTCAAGAAAATCATCCAGCCTTGAGTTCCATATTTGGCTGTGAAATAGAAAGCTGGAATCAATAAGAAACGTCCCACTGCTGTTATCGTGAGACCTTTTCTCGACTCCATCTTCAACCTCTCGACCACTGGAATGTATCTTCCAACCAAATCCCACACGTTGAACATTGCTATCAACACTAGCGCATACCTATTCAAGTCATTTTGCTTGGTTATATCATTTTTCATTTTTATTTTGCGTGTTCCAAACTGTCTCACAAGTGAGGTTTTTGTGTACTTACCAATCTCCCAAACTGTGTTTTCCAGTGTCCTCCGACAAAAATCCAGGGAAAATGGTTAGCAGATATACTAAGAACAAGTTGATGGCGTAATCTAAGTTCTTTGACAACAACTGTTTGTTGCTTAACCGCTGATTTAACGTTGGAACTTCCTCTTCCTGCATTAATGTATACGTTTCCTATAACTCCCATAGTCATACGTACAACAAAATTTTAGAAACAAATTTTTATTTCCACCATAACACTTTATTTTTTACGTTTATGGTTTTTTTTGTCAACACCAGTAGTGTACCTGTGTCACTGGTAATTCCTGGATGCCTCCAGCAGCAAGATCGGCCGAAACAGTTTTAGATCCTTGGGCGGAAGCTCGTGCACGGTAGTACTTGACAATTGGTAGTTTTGGAAACACGCATGCATACAAAAGAACGCAAAGCAACTCAAAGAATGCAGATATGGCAAAGAACAAAGCTGCGAATGTTGTCAAAATAAGAATTAGTATTTGGATGATCAAAGATTGACACCTCTAACATGTTTTCTAAGAAATTAGAAAATAAATAAAAAAACTAAAACTTACTAGCTCCCATGCGAAGGCCATCCCTAGAGTTTTTGAATGCCGCTTTTGTGATCAGCCTCAATCCAGATGTTAATGCTCCTGAGGCTGCTAAGCCACCTAGAAACGACTATGATTAATGGCCAAGACATCAGCAAAAGTCAGAGACCAGCATTTTTCAGTCATACACAAGAAAAGGAACGAAAACCGAAACAAAATTAATATCTAAATTATTACATTTTTTATAAGTTTTATGGAATATTGTAAATGTAGGAAGTGTATACGAGAATAATGAAAATAAACAATCGAGACCATATATATAGATAAGTTACCTGAACAAACTCTGGTCTCATCAAAGAAAGATCTCCAATCATTCCACCTTGAACATTTGCATCCGCGAGACCAAATGTGGCACTAATAACACATACTCCAATGAAAGATCCAATCCCTCCTTTTCCCGAGGTAGCTAAATCTAGCTGCCTCACAGCAAGAATATAAACTATCAAGCTTATAATTATGATTGTAATGCCAAATCCACACGAGAAAAATAAGTAATTAAAAGAGTGTAATCCACTCACCACCAGAACAGCAAGAGAACTAATGAAAAAAAAGACTATATCCAAACAAATTCCGAAGTCTTGTATTAAGTTTTGCCTCTTTGTAAGTAAGAACAGTAAGTGCTCCAATTGCAAATGACTGATATATTAGGGTAAGGATTCTCGATGGATGATATCGCTAAAACAAGTCAAAAACAATCAAGATGACGAGATAAGTGATTAGCTTGATTTTACGCAACAAAGAAAGACTAACTCATAAAACAAAAATGTTTTCCACTCACAGGGAACAAATAACCGTAATAATCCACAATTGTGAGCATACTGCTCCACGCTAAAAGGCATCCATTTCCAAGAAGCCAACAAACAGTAAGAGCATAGTTTCTGGCCCCTCAATTTTGTTGGCGTCTTGGGCGTTTAGAATCCGCCGTTTAGCTAATCCTTCCCTCTGTTGTCGCCGTCGCTTCGGCTCTCTCTAAACCTCACATAGGCCATAGATCTTCACCCATGAACTTAACTAGAGATCTGTGTTTGCTTATCCAATAATCTTATGTGGTTTAGCCGTTTGTCCAATAAAAATAAGAATTTGATAATCTCTCGCGGCTTTGAGGGTTGGCGAGCGTGAAGGAGGGACGGTTACGTTTTAGTGTTTACACTACACGTGGTAAGCGTTTTAAACCTTATTATAAGTTTCCGACTTTGTCTTTACATACATGATACATCTATTAGGTCAGTCCAATAATATTGTACTATTTAGTACACACACAAAATTTGAAACGTTCAAGTTCCACCAGATAAGAGTTAAAATTTATAAGGTCTATAGCGATTACGCTTTAACTAAACTAATAGCATCCAAAAATACACATTCTAGTATAGAATTGTTGTTACCGGAATTCGTAGAAAGAAAAAGTTGTCTAGTTACAGAGAAAATAACGTCAGTTTCCAAAATATTGTTATAAGATGATTTGTGGTGGTACTGCATTCAACGTTTAGCTGAGCCTCTTCCCACTCTGTTTTAACAAATTCCAGCTTTATGCGAGTATTTGTAGGCCAAGTTTATATTATGGCCTTTATTTAAACCCTTAATATAAACTTGATGAAGGATTAATAAGAAGACTTCAGTATTAGTCCGTAATGGTTAAACCTTAGCATAATGGTTGATTTGGATTTAACCCTGAAATTTTGTTTGAGTTATACCGAATCTGAATTTGAAATCGCAGTAGACTGTATTAGCTTGAGTTTGTGTTTCTATGAGTGGCGTTTAATTAGCATTTGGCTATTGACAATATTAGTTTTGGACTTCGTTGATGATATAAGCAAATTTAGCCATAATAAATTAAAGCTTTTCGTTACCAAACAGAATAATGTAAAGATGACTGAAAATTATAATATCTTAAAATTATAATAATGTAAAGCAGAAACAAATGTGGCAATGACGAAAAGAAACTAACATGTTTTTTCCTAAGAGATTCGCATGAATTTGAGACTAATGCAAGCTAGAGTCCTCTGTTAAGTTAAAGTCTAAAACCATGAAAATCAAAATACTAATCTGTTAAAATGCAATCTTTGATGTTTTTACTCATAGTCCGCTTCCTTCTTTTTGCTGGGTGGGGAATGCAATCTTTTCACAAGATCTTTTGATTTCCTTGTCTTGCGATCAAATCCTCTTACACATACATAACCTGAACATATTACAATCACAGCCAAAATGCAACCCCAAAAGTTATATGAAACACATAGTAATCCACTTCCTTAACCAGCTAACCGTAGAATAAGTATTAACCAAAAGCATACCTGTCCAGAAGCCATACTGAATCGCTTCCACAGATAAACCTAAGCAAGTTAAAAAAAGTATATTCAAGCAATGACCTTGGATTTGTACGTATATGTATACACTAAATTCACATGCATATATATATTGATAGTTATTTTAAAAATTTTACCTCCAAAACACGCGCTTGCAGAAGATCCAAAGTACACGATTGCTCTTCGTAGGCTCCCTATTGACTCTCTTGGGACGTATATCGGCTTAACACTAGAGCCATGGTCTGCAAACACCTGCACATGTAACTCAAATTTATCTTTCAATAGAATTTTGCTTGTAGTAATTGCTCAAATGGACTTCAATATAGCCACAATTTACTTCGTTAGTTTGGAAGTAGGTGCCATTCAGAGGGAATCTCCCTCCCATCGCTGTTCTGCAAGGAATCTGTTCACAGCCGAGTAGTCATCTTAATTACTTCCTCGTATTTCTTCTACTGAGAAATATTCTTTTAAAAAAAAATCCACAATAATCTTACCAATATGGTTCCTCGGACTTTCTGTGAATTCACTTCCCGTCTATTGTTGCATGGAAAACATGTTTTCTCATGACATAATATATCGCCTTCTTGAGAAACGCATCTTTGCTTGGGTAGTTGAATTGAATTGGCTGTTTCCCCTATAGGTTAGAAAAAAAAAATTGTATATGCATCTAAGGCTGAAACCAATAAATCTGTAGCGTTTGAATCTTGAAAAAAAAAAAAATTGTATGTTGCCAGAAAAAAAATTTGTATTGTGTTGTCTTCTGACCTGGAGTCCAAATAGCGAATAGGTAGCTAAACGTATCATCAGGGTCACGCCGCTTAAACTGTAAAATATCAAATATAGTTGTTAAACGACATGGAGAAACATAAACAATCTTTGCTAAATCATTTGCAAAGAGTACTAACCCCTCGCAGAATGGGATGGGAGTCTGGGAGCTCATAGCTGTCACATTGTTGAAACAAGAGAATAAAAAAGTTTACTAAGAGACAAATAGCTTAAATAAGTTATCATGTTATGGTTTAGGATTTAGAAGAAATTCTGAAAGTGGTAACTCACACAAGGTGCTCTGTGCGTAGATTTTCCTTGTTCTTTAGCTTGTGTCTAGGTATTGATGATGTGTGGTTGCTTACTACCACCAAATCGTTTGAGGTACGAGCTTCAAATATTGTAGAGATTCCATTCTTTTTTATCCCAAGGATGATTGTAGGAATTACATCCTTATTTTCCCAAGGATCCGTTGATATTTCATCCTCATTGTTCCAAGGACAATCCTCAATATCAGGACACTCTGGTGGTTCTGGTGTTGCTGGTTCCTCAATGATTGGTTCACAGCCCCGTGAGTTCTGTCCTTCTTCTTGCTCTTTGTCTCGAGTAAGAACAAAGTTCTGCTGAAAATTGACAACTGGCTCGGGCTTAGGTCTTCTCTTATGGATTGTTACTTCTTCTTCTGCATCTGGTAGAGCAAGTTGCACACTACCATATAACACAAGCATAAAAGAAAAAAACCATTAAAATGACTATCTTGAGCAGCTCAATGATCTCAATTATGTTCAGACAGAGCTAGAGATAGATTAGTAAGTAGAAATTTATGCTTTACTTATCCTTCGTCTGATTCTCTTTAAGCTATATTTTTTCAAAACAACATGAATAATGATATTTGATAGCATGTGGTAACATAATTCTACGAGTTTAACCTAACCTTGCACGTGCACTAGCATAATGACGGCACTCCGCCTTCATTGGACATGCTTTGCAATTTGGTTTTCTCTTTGTGCAAAAGACCTGAAAAATTCTCAAACATATAAATATTTTTTCAGCCACTTTATGTAATATTTTTGTGAAAAAATGAATGAAACACATGAGATTTGTTAGATGTACCTTTCCGAATGTAATCATGTGGTAGTGTAACTCGTACCTAGAAATTGTAAGATTACAATGATTAACTGAATTTTCACAAAAGTATAGGATCTTGGTTGCATAAAAGCAATGTGTTTTCTTACAAAGTTTTTTGGTCAAGCTTGCATAGGCGTGGCCAGAGGTACTTTTGAACAGATTCCAATACTGGATACCTGAATCAAATTTAACGGTTCAGATTTTAATACTTTTCACATATTTTTTTTTTATCATTATTTAAAGAAGGATCTTCTTGCTTACAAGTCTATAAGATGCATCTGTAGCTCATCAGGTAATGTCTGTAAAGGAACCCATCCGAGTCTTACAGCTATGCGTCCAACATTGGTATCAACCTGCATTTTCAGATGAGTAACTTTTCAATCTCTCTATTTGCATATTCAAGGTAAAGAGTATTTTTTTTTTTTTTTTTTTTAACTAACCGGCAATGCAGTCTGGTGTAGTGACAAAAGTCTAACACACTCCACACTTTTCAATCCTAATCCATTTATGCTTAGTAGATATTCTCTGCAACAATTAGTAACTCTTTTTCAAGTCTGAATGCTTCGGAAGTATAGGTTATATGTAGCATGAAGTTTTTAAATAGTGTTCTTACTTGGCTTTGTCAGGAGGAACATCTCTCAACCATTCAAGGTCGATATCTCCATGGTCTTGAACCATTCTGTTTAAGAAATCCTGTTCCGGATTTAGATTCACTTTGTTAGATTGTGTTTTTTTTTTGCCTATAAGTGCAATCTCTTTTGTAAAGTAGTCATACCTTGATTCTATGGGAAAGCATGTCGTGCATTCCACGTTTTCTGATTAGATCAGCGATCTTGTTTACGTTTGTACATCGTAGAGCATCCCAGTCAACTGCGTTCATAGTTCTTTCTGTTCTCTCTCTCTTTCTGCCGCTACTTTCTGCTTCTCGTCTCAAACTGTCCCAGTCAAAGCTTTTCTTTGGCTCGTTCTTTCGCTTGCTTTTCTTTGCCTTGTTCTTTGGCTTTCTTTTCTTTGCGGGTCGAGTCTTCTGTTTGAGAGTACTTGGTTTCTTCTTATTGTTCATGTTTGTGTGTTGGTCTATTCTTGTCTTCGATTCCTCGTCTTGTGACTGAATAGTAGTACTCTGCCGTTCTTGTTGCTGACTTCCTTCATCAACACTGTTTCTGAATTTATCACAGCTCTCTACCTCGATGGGCACTTCGTTTAGGTTCATTGAAATCCCTTGCTGAAAATCTGCCTCAAAGCTGTTCGTAGGAGGATCCAGCAGCATCTTTTCTGATTGGTTTGTTGAACAGATGGAGCTATCGCTGCTTTTAGATGATTCTTGACTACAAACAGCACTAATGCCGTCATCATCAATCTCATCTATAACGATGCCAGTAGGGTTGTGTATTCTTAGAGCTGTAACTACATTTGCCGCGTCCAAGTTTTCATCAATTACTGAACTTCCCAACTCTTCATGGCACGATCCCTTGATGGAGTTCAAGATGACTGGAAACTCTGCAGCTATGTCCATAAACGCAGAGCTGCAAAAGTAAAGACGTTGATTATCTAGAAACACCATTCGTCTTGCATACATCCTCTGTTTCTCAGGATTCCATTGAAGCCATTTACCTTGATGAATGGTCTGCCACATTCTGAGTCAAGAAAACACCAACAACTGAATCCACCACAGAGCCTTTCCAAGGTGAGAATCTTCTATCACCTACAGTAGTAACAAGCTTGCTTCTTTTAGACTATTTTTTGCTTTGTGTGCAAAAAACAAGAAACAAGAAACAATACCTTTAAAACCAAAAAAAAAAAGAAACAATACCTTGTACAAGACGCATGCGAGAGATAAATGTGTTTGCACGTTCATGGAACATTTTCCTCTCCTCTTCCCACCATTTTTGTTTATCCTCATCTAATCCATCAACACCTTCACTGTCGATACTCACCATCAGGAGTTTCCACACTCTTGTTGATTCCTCATCCAATTGTACTTTCGTGTGATATTTTTTCTCATCGGGATATGGAATAATTGAGCCATCTTTCATGTAAAGTGCCTTTTGCTTCTTACATGTCTCTTCATGTAGAACTAGTGCAGTTTCTCTACTATGTGGAAGGCAAGAACTTTCTCTCGTGATGTCTAGTTCCTTGAGTAACTCTGTGACAGAATCGATTGAGAGTTTTCGTTCCCAGAGTTCCTCATCAGATGGTCCTGTATTTACGTTGTGAAAGTAGAATTGATTCAGATATAAAAAGTTTATGCAAGAATAGAGATGAAAAGTGCATATTTGACTAACCTGTTGCACAGCGGCGTCTCCACTTGAGGTGTAACACTCTTGCGTTGAGTTTGCTTGCTATAGCGTCTCTGTTACTTCTTTTCTTTCTAAACACACTCGGTTTCATCTCTGACAGGAGGTTATGTGGTTTTGTAACTATACTAGATCTCCGCTTCCTTTGGATGTTTGGAAACCGTATCAAGAACTTGTTTTCTGACATGCTTAAGCTTTCTCTGCCGGTGACAGATTGATCACTTGTCTTTGATCGAGTCTGGCGTCTTCTCTTTGAGATGTTATCAAGTACTTGTACTATTTTACCACCTGAAGAGATACCTAAGCGACCATCAGAAGTGAAAGTAAGCCCACAGTATTCTTCTTCTTCTTCTTCAACATCACTGTTAAATGTTAGAGACCTTCTGCATGATCTCTTTGGACGAACATAGATGGTGCTAGCTTCAGGAGTAGTTTTACTAGATGCAGGAGTAGCAGCAGCAGTAACAGAGGCTTTTTTGACAGCTGATTTAGATGCAGATTTGTTTGTGTAGCCATCACCAGCAACCTTTCCCCTGATCTTCTTTCTCTTCTGCGTCTGTTGCGGTGTTTTCAGTTTAGCCTTGTCATCATCATCTCTTGCTCTCTTTCTTTCCTTATCCCCTGCTGCAGGAAATCCAGTTTCAGGCAGAGACTTCTTGATAGTGTCGTGAGGTTGAGGCAGTTTTTTCCGTGGCGTGTCTAGAGTTATTGGAGACAACTCAGGTTTGTGTTTTTGACATCTGGTTCTCAGCATCTCTTCAGGTGTGCGATTAAGGTCGCAAATGAACTTCTGGGGAGTTAACAACACATCAGCCTGAGCTTTATCGCAAGAACCTGCAGCATAGCTTGGGATTGATGCTGCACCATTTGCATCAGCCTGAGCCAATAGTTGCGTACATGACAGCCCAAGTGAGTTTCCAAGACTAAGTCTCCTCCTGCGTGATCCATCAATCATATTCCAATTCACATCTCTCCTTATGAAGTAGAAAATAACAAACAAACAAACAGACACTAAAGATTCTTATAGAACCAATTTTCTCTAAATTGCCTTTTTTGTTTCAGTTTTAGCATTTACTCATGCTGCTAAGTTCCAACTACTTGTGTGAAAAAAAAATATATCTAATTTAATTGTTCTTCCCTTTTGCAGAGTTTTCTACTTGTAAGTATACAAAAACAGAATCAACAGAGAGAAATATGAAACAGCATTATGAGCCACAAACCTTTCTGAATCAGGCTGGTGATTTTTTTGCATGTTAAGAAAGGTGGATTGTTCTTGTGGCAGAACAGGTACTAAGTGTATCTCTGATCTCGCTTGAACCCTATCACCTTCCATATCTTCAAAACCCAGATCACTTCCTCCTCTTTGTTTAGGCTTAACAATTTGCCTGTGGGAGAAACAAAAACTGAATTACAGATCAAGACAAAATGAATGATTAAGGAAATAACTCGTCTCTTTTGTATGGTCAATGGAAGAGACCATGTATGTATTTGGATAATGGAACCTCCTCAAAAAAATTAAATTAATGTCAATTTCCATTGAAAGAGAGAATTCATTAAGTTCTTCACTGAAAATAACAGATTCGACCAAAAAAATCATCTGAAAATGAGAGTTTGAAATTGCAAGAAATATTACCAGAAATATAGAGCTGAAGTCAAGTCTTTGTAGTTTTAGAAATCACACAAAATACTGAGAAACTTTTTACAGAGGAGAGCTATGAAATTACTTGTCGTTTTCGTAATTGTAAACTGTTTTCTTATTTTTCAAAGTTTATTCTAAAACAAAAAAAAATCCCTATATTTTCTCTCACAAACCACTTCAGTCCTCACACTTCCACAACTCCCACAATGTCTATCCCACAAAGGCACAAACCCACAAACTCCAATAAACTATTTCAATTATAAAATTTATAATTTTATTACAAATATTGTAGACGGCCAAAAATAACTGCAGTAACTGTTGCCAAGTGGCGAATATTCGTCAGTCGTCACAAAATTAACTAGCGACTAATATGGCACTTTTAAAAAGAACACCAGTTTGTGATCGTGGATTACCGATGGATATATTGTTAATTTAATTGTAGGCGAGATATATGTTAAAGTGATAGTGAATAATTTTTTTTTGTTACAAGCAAAACACTGCACGTAATGAAGCTGTATATGATCATACTTGTAATTTACTTGGGGACCACTTATACTTTTTCAATGAGTTCTGTAAGAGAATCTTATCTCTCTCATATACTTTTAGTTTAGGTTAACAACAGTCAACACTAATGTCGTTTAAGCTCATCTGTTTTCAAAAAATTAACATACAGTAATCTACCAAAAATAGGAAAACAGAAGAAAAAAGTTAGAAACGTGTTAAGATGAAGGGGTATAATAGTCATTTTAGAGATTAAATGCTGAATTCTGCTGTCGGGGCCACACTATTGCTAAATAAAGCGTGTCATTGAGTGGTCTGTGCGCAAGTGGAAGGAACGCATTACCAAACGGGGAACAAATAATTCACGTGCACAACCTCCGTTCAGAACCGTTTTTAACTCGACAACCTCCGTCAACCTCACGTGCACAACCTCCGTCAATAAATCCCGTTAAAGCTGCATTGGAATGATAACTAGTTAGTGATAACTCGATCGGCCTAAATGAAATCAATATCTATGGCAGAAGTCATTGGAATCAGGAGGAACACACTAAGGCTGTTTCGTTTAACTTTTGCTTATTGTATATCCTCAGAGACTAATGCAAACAAATATGAACACATGTGAATGTCTAGTGTGAGAAGTTGAAAACCCTGCAATCATTTGATCTTCATATCCTCTTAATTAGTGACAAGGAGAAAAAGTAAAAAACTTTAGATTCTTATGTAATTGGGCCTATATGTTTCAGTGTGCGCGGGCCGAAATAACCCAATTTCCTGGCTTTTCCAGACTACAAAACATTTAGTTTTATAAATTAATAAATGAAGACAAGACACAACCGCAGGTTTGCCCGAGAGGTTAAGGGGGAAGACTTAAGTTCTTCTGCACATAAGTGCGCGTGGGTTCGAACCCCACAGCCTGCAATTTAGTTCTGTCTTTTTTTTTTTCTTCCAATTTTTGTTGTTCCTTTATTATTATCGTGTGACGGTGTGTTTAATATTATTGTTCAGGTTCATATCTAATGTTAAATCTTTGCTTACAACAAGATCATTGGAATATATTATCAAAATATCTTATTTTTAAAATATAATATTTCTATTAATATTAATTAAAAATATTTTAAAATTTTTAAAATATATCCCCAATAATTTTGTTCTAATTGCTTGGGAACTTGTCTCGTAGAAGAGTACTGATCTATAAATCAATAAATAAGTCGGTAAACTCTGTTAGAGATGACATCTGGCATATATTCATATTATTCTGGAGTACTAGATGATTGCACCGCATGCGCCTAATGCGCGTGTGTATGGTAAACTTTAGTAATTTAAATGTAAGTTTCTAATTTAGATTAACCTCTCTAAAAATTATGTTATATATGTATAGGTGATACCCTATGCCTAATGCACATATTATGTTAACTTTTTTGTTTTTTTTTAAATGTAGATTATTGTTCAGTCGGTATGTATTTTAATATTAATTTGAGATTAATACATGTTTTTAATTTCTTTTATTATTTTCACTGTTCATTTAAAATATTTGTCTTTATTTTTAGATAAAATATGAGTATATCTAGTCGTTGATTTATAGTGTATTATTCACTTTTGGTTGTTTAACATTTTCAAATATTTATGTGAATCGTTTCCAAAAGTTTAGAAGAACATATGATTCAATTAAATTTAAGACTTTTAGACTAAATGCTAAAAAAATATAGCAAAGGCAAACATTTTTAAAAATGCATAATTAAGCATTGAAAAAAAATAGTAATATCCATTACATATTTATAACTCAAAATATTTGTGTTGAAGGTTTTTATGCCAAAATTATTATTCTGCTAATTTTTCACTAAAACTTAAATCTTCAAATTTTCCGCCAACAAATTTCACGCCGGGATATTGTTTCAAATTTTTTACCCCAAAATAATATAATTTAGTCATGGCAAATCTTCCTTAAAATTCATCTTGAAAAAACAAATAGCAATATCCTCTACATATTATACTCAAAATACTCATTTTATCAAAAACATGATAGAGTTTTAATAATAAATATAATTCTATTTATTTTCACAAATATTTAAATCTGTAAATTTCTGTAAACAAATTTAAAGTTAAAAAGTTATTTTCAAATGTTTAAAACACAATCGCTTTCCAAGGTCAAAAAAAAAAAATTGCTAAAACATATTATTCTGCAATGGTATTATAATTTACTTATAACCAACAACACCTATGTAATGATATTATCAAAAATGCAAACTTAAAAATAGATAAATATTTGTATAGCATTTGTATAATGGTATTATTCAAAAAATGCAAACTAAAAAATGTATAGACATTTTTATAGACGTAAACAAAGTATTTGAAAAAAAAAAAATAGATAAACATTTGTGTAAATGTTAACAGAGTTTGATTAAAATATCTATGATTTAAACAACTTTGTTGTTTTAAAATAATAAACTTGGATTACCCGAAAAATAAAAACTTACAAACAACCAAGAGATGAGATGGAGAGTATATCATTTAAATGTTTGCACAAACGTCTTATTAGCAAGAGAAATTAAAAATAAGACGTGAACTGCAAAATATCTTGTAAATCAAATTTATCCACATGTCATATATGTGACGATGTAGTATATTTAAATATATATTGACGATCGATGAGAGTAGCATTGTTTTAGGTCGGTTTGCTATGTGTGTCGTTTTGCAGACCATTCAAAAATAAATGGACATATAACCATGATTTAAAGTTAAAACTAACTCTAAAAACTAAGAGTACCAACTTAAAAGCTCAAGGCCAGTTTATACCTCTGTAGATATAAAACACCTTACAACAACAACCAAAACACGATTTATCCATTAAATTAAAGTCGCCAATTAGAATCAAGGCCCCCAACATCTTAAAAGAAGCAAAATCCCGTGTTTGTGATTGACAAATCAATGAGGTCTCCATCGAAAACAATGGTGGCTTTGGTGTAAATGCCATTCTTACTCATTTCTTCTTCCTCAACTTCCGTATGCTCTACTATCTCCCTCAATTGCTTGACCTCCTTTTGATCTGCCAACCTTTTCCTTCTGTAAAAGTTAACATGGTATTTCTACTCTCAGAAATTTAGCAGAGATAAACAAATTGTTGGCTACACAGCAAAGGAATGCTCGTATCCAAGTATGCTCCTCATCATTCTTATGCTTGATTAAAAACTAAAAAATTTAACAAATCTGAAAGAAGATCAAAGAACCGATGTTATTCACATATGTTCAATACATAATAGGAGAAAAATTAAGAAAGTTTAAAAGCCTTGTTGTAGTCAGCATGGCGTACGCTCGAACGCAAAGGTTTTAATTAAAGAAGACTTACTGAAATATCTAACTTTTTGGCTTAACAGTGGATATGATTTCATTTTTTCCGATGGTATATAAGAAACCTGAAAAACAAAGCCATGAATCAGAAAATTCAGTCAGTGGTTCGTAATAGATAGAAAGACAAAACCGAAATGAGATTGTAATACGTAAACCCAAATCCGTGATAATGTAATTTGGCATCTCATATGTAGCAATGATTATCGGGACGGTGGTTCATCTCCTACAACCATAGTCTAGAGCATGGCTGTATCAAGTGAGCTCTTTTACAAATCTTGGTGTACCTGTAATAAATACAGAAAGTATAAATCACATATTATGAAGTTTCCCTTTCAAGTTGAAAGCTAATTTGCTTTTCACTTTGAAATGAATTAAAAACTGGACTTATGAAACGGACCTTCTCTTCTCATTTGTAATATGCATCATCATATCGTCCCGTATCAACAAAAGCCTCTCCAGTAAACCATGAAACTACATGAGGGGTGAATTTATCTCAGAATTGGCACACTGTAAAACCAAAAGTTAGGATTCGAATCCTTGATCAATAAAAGTTAGACTATTCCACAAGAGTTAGACTATTTCCTACAAAAACGAATCAATAAACCAGATAAAAAATCCGGCTCAACAACTTGAGAGGAAGGAGACTTACGAAGAAGCTTCCTCTCGCCGGAGATGGTTCTATTGTGGTCGTCGGAGATCTAACCGCAAGAAATGGATATATATCGCTCTATCAGAAACATGTATTTTCTGGATCTGACCGTCATCGATTTCGCCGTTCGTTTCTTATTATTTCGTGAGCAAATCTGATCGATTTCGTGAGCAAAATCGACCAAAGTTTTGATTCTCCATCGAATCGCCATGGAGATCAACATCAAAGAGAGAAGAGAGAGAAGGAATATAGGCGTGGCGGAGAAGAAGAAAGAAGAAGATTCGCGTTTCATAAATGGCGAAATAAAAAAGATCCGACCCATACAGAGCCCGCGTCTTTATCCGTTTCTTAATAAAACATTTAATTAATTAATTCAAAAATATTCTAAAAATTTGTGAGTTCGCCACATCAAAAACAGCGTAAAATTTAATACAAACTTCAAACCTAACTTCATTTCTCTTTTTCATTTTCGAACCTAAATAACTGTCGTCTCGTGTAATTAATGTTGACGACGATAAATAATTAGGCTCTGATTGATGACATGTTGCATCAATATTAAGTTTAAAAAAATAATATTATTTGATGTAAATTATAATAAAAATCATGTAATAAAAATGATAATTTTTTAAAAAAATAACTAAAAAATGTGAAAAAAGCCTGCTAATACATCTCAATTTTGTATATGGTAAAAATTTAATTTAAGTTAACAATTTTACAAAAAATATACATCAAAATTTTAATTCAACCTTACCACATTTTAACTCAAACTCTAATGCAAAAAAATTAAAAATAAATTCTGATAACATTTTTAAATTAAACTCATAAATCAACCATACTATATGATAATTTGTGTTACCAATCACATCCTTAATTATCTGAACACTAGTTGTATGCGCTGAAACATCACAACTAGAAATTCGAATTCAACCCACACTTCTTTTTTTCCTCTCGTTCATTTTCTTCCAAACATAATGTTCATGTTATTAATAAAGGTGGAACAACTAAAATAACAGAGTTAAGTTGGATAATGATAGATGGCAAAAAAAGATGGCAAAAAAAGTTGGATAATGATAAAAAAAAAAAAGATTAAAAAAAAAAAAGATCACCTTCTCAAGTCAACTCAACTGAGAGGGATATAGTTCAATTATTATTTTTACACAAATAGCGTTCCACGTCGATACATTGAGGAAACATCACAACTCCAAGTTAAAAATCTAAAACCCCCCACATTTTCCGTTTTTCTTACATTAGCCCCACCACTTTCATCCTTCTGTAAGGAATCCGTAAAACAGAAAAACCAGTTTTAAGGACTGACCAAGCGAGGATCAACCTCAACCCTAGCCACACCCGCCGGCGCCTCCTTCGCCACTTCAACCTCTCCTTTCACAAGATCCGCCGCCACGTCATCACCGATCTTCTTATTCGTCTGTTCCTCGTCGTAGTTCGGATCTCCTTCGTCCATCGCCGGCGGATCTGGCTGCATCTCGTAATCCTCCATCCGATCAGGACCTTCCCACGTGTACTTCCCACCGTGGCCGGACTTAGACGGCGGCCGCTTGAGCGGAATCCCATCGGAAGGATGCCTCTCCATCCGTTGGACGCCTTTTTCCATCAGCTTCCGCTCCACTTGCTTGATCGTCTCCGGATTACGAGTTTTCAGTTCGAACTTGTCAACACATTTCCGACCTTCCTCGTTCCCGTGCTTCGCCTGTAGCACCACCGTGTCTTTGTTTTCGTTGACTGACACCGTCTGCATCTTTTTGGAATACAAGATAATCGATCAAAACACTCTGTTTTGCGTTTGCGTTTCTGTTCTTTTAGATCAGAGATGAGTATTTATAGACAGGGAAAGGACGGTCACTGAAGTGAGGATAAGAAGGGAGGAGACAAATATCTGACGAAGTTTCTAGCACGTCCCTTGTCTTTCTCGTATATTACAGAAACGTCTCAACTTTTTCTTTCTTTCTTATTTCTATTTTCGCTTTATTTCTCGTACGAATGTCGTGATTATCCTTCCGTTCCAAGCGGTTACATTAATTGGGCCTTTGTGTAACCAAAGAAAAACAAAATTGGGCCTATAAAGAATGGAAGCAGTATATTTTTTAATATGATGATACTATTACTAAATAGTAAATACTAAATACCAAGGAAGGAGTAAGAATATACAACTCTGGTCAACTCAACTCTGATGTCACTAAGCAATACAATAGATTAGAAAGAGATAAAAAAACTTGGGTGGATGGAGTGAGCAACTCCAAGAAGAGAGCTAAGTGATTAACTCTCATCTCCACCTTTTTGACAACTCATCTATGAAATATATAATTTACTTAGGAAACAGAGTATATAAAGTTACAGTCTTATGATTGTAGAAGGCCCATGCTAACTCACACCCCTTCCTGCTCTATCGATCAAAGTACCCACTTGTTCTCCGCATAACGCCTTTGTGATGTTCCCAGCTTCCAGAAAGTTAAATACCACAACTGTTTTTATTTTCAAACCCCAGAGGAGAAGAATCAGTTACATTACATTCAAAAGGTTTGAATTGATTCTATCATCTTGTGCGAAGCAATCATCACAGGCTAAGTATAATGCAGCATATGGAAAGCTAGAGGAAGAGTTCTTTGACCTGGAATGCTGTTCTCATCACAGAAGTTAAGGGCCATTGCATCCATTGACGTAAGACCTCTTGAAGCCAAATCTTGAAATGTTATGTGTTCGAATGTGACGTTATTATCTTGTGAGTGGCAGTCGTAAACACCATCCACGTTTGTTCCTTTCACCATTGCCTCTGCATTAACTGATAATGTGTACGAGAGATCTTAAGTTAGGACCAGTTAGTTTAAGCCATTGCACGAAGGAATAGCTAAGATGGTGTAGAAAGGGAGTTATACTATCTATAGCTCGAAGGGCTGCAGATGCATCAGATGATAAAAGTGGGTTTCCAAGCGTTGCACCAATGCCACCGAATATTACCACTCTTCCCTTGTCTAAATGCCGGGTGGCTCGTTGACGATTGTAAGGCTCCCCGACCCCCTCCACCGCAATTGAAGTTTGTAATCGTGCCTGGACTCCCATTTTCTCCAGTGATGATTGAAGTAAAACAGAATTCATCACAGATGCCATCATACTGTTACACAACAGAGATTTGGTGAGCAAGAACATCCCTCTCCAAGATGTATATGGCTATAAAATTCCATTGCTAAGTGCATCAAAAATTTAGTTAATGATTATATGTGAAACCGTGTGTATTGATGAAAATACACCAATAAATGCATTATAACTTTGGCGCACGATGAACCTATATGGATGCATGACCCATCATGATAGCATAGAAAACTCTCGTACAGTATTCACGGAAGCTAGTTTGATTCTCAAAGTAAATTAATCTAATTTAAATCGTTTTAGAGAAAGCACAATTCACATTCTGAAGACAAAATCTCAATCGTTTTAGAGAAAGCACAATTCACATTCTGAAGACAAAAGCTACTGACCAGATTGAAAAAAGAAAACACAACCTGATATGATATGCAGTGGTTCTATCCAAACCAGTAGCGGTTATCCAAGTGCCACCGCAAAAAAAGTTCCGACTCCCAACAACAATTGCTACCTGGAAGAAAGAAACTATGAATATCATCATCAAGCTAACAAAAGGGCAATAGAGAAACACTAAAACAATCTGGAACCGAGTGTTACCTCTACACCAAGACGACAAGCCATTGCAACTTCTCTAGCAATCAAATTGACGACCTAACAAATCAAGAAGAGAGTTCAACTGCTGTTCCGGATAGTGCAAATTCACACTGGTAAGAGATTATGATGAATTCTGTAAACGAACCTTGGGGTCAATGTTATTAGGACCCGTGCAGGCAAGAGCTGCACCACTGATTTTCAGAACCACTCTTCGCCATCTAGGGTTTGATGTAACCTTGGATTTGACATTACTTATCTGAACTCCAGGGCTATATGTAACCAGGGGAAACCTGAAACGAGAACACAAAGCCAACAACTTTAACTCCGCATTCCGCAACAAGAGCAATGTAACAGGGCTAGTGATCGCTAATGCATTACCTCCTCGCTGGCTTCACAGCATTCCCCAGTGAGCTACCACTTCTATCGTCATCAGAGGCACCTTTTGTGGCCAAGGAATTGCCCACAATGTCTTCCATCTTTTTGAACCAAGGCCAATGGCTAGCTGATAAGCTACCGTTGCTCATCCTGTGCCTTTCTAGCTTATACCTCTTTTTCAGATTATCGATCTTGTTCTTACACTGTTCTACACTCTTAATCAGCTTATCGCACCTCTCGCTCACCGTTGAAGCAACCTCTTCCCAGTCCCTTCCCCGGAGATTCCCGCGGTTGAGCTGTGTGAACTTGTCAGAGTAGGCATCTAGCAAACACCCGATCGCAGCGTCGCTCCACTCTTCCCTGTCCTTCCTGTACTCACCGGCAGAGGAAGACGATGTCCTGGGCCTCTTGAAGCTGCCGTACGGCGTGGTCTCACCGCCGTTGGTTGTTCCTCCGTCACTAAGCTCATCGTGATTCTGCCTCTTCTCCAGACGAGCACCCCCGATTCTGGATCTGTTGGCATCGAGATCCTCGTCTCCATCGACAGCAGCGTTATTGTCATACGGGTTCGAATTCTCGTCCGCCGAGAAGGGATTTACACCGTGAAAGGCAGAAGTCGCCTCGACAGCGACATCGTTATCATCGTCCTCGTCGCCGTTCCTCTGGTGATGCGCCACAAGGATCTGGTTCGAGGGCTTCGTGGTGAATCGCCCAGGAGCGTACGGTTGGTGATGAAGAACCGGGTGGTGGTGATGATGTTGATTAGGGTTTGAGTGATCGTCGCCTAGGAGAGAGAAGTCGTCATCACATGAAGCCATTAAGGATGCCGTTAGGGTTACGTTCACGGCGCCTAAAGGCGGCGGCACAACCAGAGACGGCGTTAATTAGCGGCGAGAGGACGAAGAAACGGAAGGAGAAGGCGTGAAGGCGTGAACTTGCGCAAAGGGGATGTGCCGTCACAACGGCTCCGTTAGCAATGGTAAGGGTTGAAATAATNAAGGGTTGAAAAAAAAAAAAAAAAAAAAAAAAAAAAAAAAAAAAAGCTTAATTGGAAAAATAAAAGAGAACAGAATCAAATCAAACCGAGAAACTCAAAATCAAAAGCAAAACCAAACACCATAATCCACTCCTAGTACAGAACTAGCCAATGGAAATGACACGTGAGATAAGGGACACACGCACGTGACGGGCATTACGTTATCTATGTGCCGACGGCCGAGTATCGGTTCCGTTACAAGTCAATAGACTCAACACCAACAATCTATGTTGGAAAAAGGTGTTGAACCAATTAAATTTGTAAACATCTTTGGTTCAGTAAAAGGTTTTCCTCTCAACCTTAAATATAAAAGAGCCTTTTTGAAGCTTCGGCCTATTGTTTTAGAGTTATTAAAATTGCTGTTGAATGGCTTGGAAAGTGGATTATTTTTTTCCATTATAGTGATCCTATTTAGATCTTACAAGTTGAGACAACAATAAATTACAATAAGTAGAATGAAAGACTAGCTAAGCTAGAAAATATTAACCAATCAAAATACCATTAGATATATATGGAACCAGAGAGGTATGATTCTACGCCTTATGTACATAGGAGCTGATTTTGTAACGAGAGAGACTCTCAAAACTCGAAAAATCTGCAGTTTAATCATCTAGATAACTACTTGAGAGATGGATTTCAAAGGTTAGTAAATTTCATTTGATCGGTTGATTGAACGCAACTATTATACTATCTCAAATGGCTTGTGTTACTCATTGAATAATTTTGTATTTACAAGAAACATGTACAAACACAATCTATGCTCTCAAACAACTAGATGGAAACCGAATATATTGATCTAATGCTTTGGCTCTTTCAACTTGTTTAAACTATAACTTAAGCATGTCAAACATAAAGGCATTCTTGTTACAAAGGTCGCATTAGTGTTTTAGTGATATAAATACTTACATTGAGGAAAACGTTCAGTAGCACCCGTGGCCTAATGGATAAGGCGTTTGACTTCTAATCAAACGATTGTGGGTTCGAGTCCCACCGGGTGTGCAAAACTTTTCTATTTTGTTTAGATTGTTTCAAGTTTTAGTACAAAGGATTTGGATACCAAGCCAACAAGAGCACCCGTGGCCTAATGGATAAGGCGTTTGACTTCTAATCAAGCGATTGTGGGTTCAAGTCCCACCGGGTGTGCAAAATAATTTATATCTTTTTTAAGATCGTTCCAAATCTTAGTACAAAGTGGTTTTGAACTTTTGATAACCCGTGCCAACAAGTGCTATATATTTTTATTTTTAATTTTAAACATATCTTAGTTTTTCGTTTATACGATTGATAACATTACTCTTTGAAAGTTTTCAACTACAACAAATCTAAAGTCCTAGCATGAGCATCCTCCAACTCATAACACTAATTCACATCACCCGGTGGCTGACCTCGGGTCAACCCGTTTACCCGACGACTGTAACTCAGTAAACTCAATCTCCCTCCGCCGGAGAATTAGAACCATCCTCTCCGTCTCAAGTCTCCGTCGCTGGTTCGCGAGCATAGCCTTCTCCATTTCTCTCTCCTTCTTGCTCCGATATCTCATCCACTTCACTTTCTGCTTCTCCATCTCCACCGCCTCCCATTCGTACCCAACCTTCCTCTCCTCAAGCTCCAACGACTTCCTCTTCATCCATTCTTTCTTCTCCCACGCGCTCTTCCCCGCGTCCTCCAGAACACGCGCCGCCTCCTCCCTCATCCGCTTCACCGCCGCCGATACTCCTCCCCCTCTCCTCCGCTTCTTCCTCGTCTCTATTTCGTCCTCCTCTGAATCTTCCATCTCCGACTCCGAATCCTCCGCCATATCCGACTCTCCATCCGCCTCGCTCTCCGCGATTCTCGCCATTTTCCCTGATTCCACCGCGTGAAAGCACTTCTGCTGCTCCGGACGATGCTGAATCGGATTCTGATGCGGTTGCGTTTGCGTTTGCGTTTGCGTTTGTTGCTGAGATTGCGGCTGGTCGTGACCACCGAGATGGCCGCAGCTGTTGTGGTAAGCGCACATCTCTCTGAAGAAGAGATGCTTAGAATTGAGCAATTTCTTAACCTCGTCTTTCAATTTCGGCGTCAGATGATCCATCGTCTCCAGCAACCCCTGGTTCTCGACGACGCTACACGCGATCCCTTTCCCGAGAATGTCGTTAACTCTCTTGTACCTCTTGTTCAGATCGTTGAACTTGTCCTCGCACTGTTGCGGCGACACAGAGAACCCTTTCTCCACCATAGCTCTCGACACCGATTTCCACTTCCCTTTCTTCTGCAAAATCCCTCCGCCTCCTCCGCCGCTTTTTTTCTTGGCGTCGATTTGATCGCCTAACCCAGCTTCGTCGCCGATGTAGAAGACTGCCATGATCAGAAGCCGAACCATCGTGTCCGTCCATTTCATCCTATGCCACGGAGAGAATTTCCTCTTCCCGTCGGTTCCCGCGCTGTCTTCAGGGTGACACCCGGACCCGGAACCCGACCCGCGGTCGTCGTCGTCGCCGCCGCTAATAGGTGACAGTTGTTTGGGTTTAGAGGAGGACGCGGGAGCCGCGGCGTAAGGGTACAAGAGTTTCGTCGGCGGTTGAGTCTGTTGATCGCCGGGGGTTGGATTTCCGGCGGCGGCGTAAGGATGCGGATGCTGGAATGGCACCGAACTTGGGGGGTTTTGTTGATTCTGCGGCATTTCCAAGCTTAACATTCTCGGACTAAACCCATGAAACATGACACTCGACATCCCGTTAGATTCCATCGAACTCGAACCCTAATCGAAGAAAATCCACAACAAATGAAAAGAAATCAAAGCGGAATCCCACAAACCCAGATTTCGAAATTTCTCATTTCCTACCAAATCAAAAACCAAAAGATGGTAAGAATTTGACACTTCTCCAAGAAAATTGTAATTATAGTACGGTACTTCGGGTACTACTTTGGAATTGCTTAGCCGTGTAGAAGGAAATTTGTGAAGCGGTTTCTGGATTAGAGTCAAAGGATGAGAGAGAGACGACGAGTAATATTAATATACAGAGAAGTAGAGCAGCTGGTTTTGGGGGCGTCAAAGGGATAAACTGAAAACTGCCCATGGTTTTGTTTTATTTTTGTTTCCTTTTTGGGAAATGTTATCAAAACAATTTCATATACAAATCAGCTTAAACCAAGGGGCTGGTTTTGAGAAAACAGTGGAGCTGTTTTTATTTATTTGCCTACCGTTTTCACTTTATGACAATAAAATTCACTTACAAAAAAGATCCAAATTTCAGTCCTAAAAATTTTCATCAGATTTCCTTTTCTTTTAGCATATGATTCAGATTTCAGAACATAAGAATCTATATGACAAATATCATACCTTTTCTTAACCGGATTAATTTTCTTTTTAAAAATGCACTACTACAACACCGGCGATAATAATCGTTTATATATTTTATATCATACAAATCTGCATTAAAAAGAACTACCAAAAAACCGGTCTCCGTAGACAAAAGCTCAAAGTTCAAAACATCAATTTATACAACTTACAGACTAGATTTTTAATATAAAAAGCATGATTTATGAGGAAAAAAAAAAAGCATGATTTATGAATGATAAGATAACAAAAATACGGAAATGTGAAATTTTGCTATAATATTCAAAATTATTGATTGATACAGTTATACAGACAAAAGACAATCGGGGAAAAGGTTGAATATACTAGTCAAACAGTTGCCAATGATTTCTCCTTTGAAAATCAAATTGATCACACTAGTGAACCTTTAACAAAATCAACATCAAGCATCATATATAATTTGCAATTTTGCATAGTCATCGAGCATTTTCGTTAGGGATGATGGTGCACGATTTGAGATTAAAGATGTTGCAGACAATTCTTATTGACGTTTCAAATTGAAATGTAATGTCCACTATCGATGAAAAAGCAACCAGACCCCATACAATCTTCCACTATTAAAGTACACTATAGCTTACTTAAGCTTAAAAGTTAAAACCACCCCAAAACAATGGTGTTTGATCACAACAACCAAATTAAGAAAGTCACGATGAACTCTGAAAAACTTGAAATGATCCACCATCTATAAAATACTTGCACATTAGAAAAACTAATTTTTATTATGTAGAACAAGGTTACAAAATCGAAAGTTTACTCGGAGGTTGCTGAAACCGAAAGTTGTCCCAAAGTTTACAAATTACGTCTACAAGACTACAACATAGCGATGAGCGCTCTCGTAGCAAATAAAGGTTTACTCATTGGGCTAGCGTCACAGGCCAGTCACCAAACAGAAGAGTCACACAACACGAAGCTCATGAACAACCACGGACACAAGGAAGAGACTCCGATGGGTTGTTTCTTCTTCTTCCTAGGATTTGGTTTTATCCATCACACACAGCTTTAAACTCATCCCATCAGAAGCTTAAAAACAATGTCTTCACTTTCCATGAAGTACTCATATCCAAGAACTTGAGCTCGGTTCCGAAACTCCTCCATTTCTAGCTCTGGGACTTGGATCCCGACCAGCACGTTCGCGCCCGTCTCACCCTAAGAAGATAAAGATTGTATAGTAAGAAGGAGCCTTGAAGCTACTTAAAAGCTTTTCTTTTAATGGTGAGATAGTGAGTTGGGAAACAAACCTGTGCACGGTAATGGAAAAGGCTAATGTTCCAGCGTGGACTAAAAGTGTCTAGGAAGTTCATTAGAGCACCAGGTCTCTCCGGGAAGGTGAATCGGCATAGAATCTCGTCTTCAACACTTGTTCTTCCACCCATCTGATATATAAATTGTGATTCATTATTCAACTTTGCATCAAACCAATGGGAACAAATTGGAAATGTAATAATCCTCAAGGAGAAATAAGCACAGAGAGATATCGGTTTTGAAGGACGTACCAAGTAACGAAGGTGGTCTTTCACTAAGTCACTAGTTGTGAGATTGAGAGTTTTGAGTTGAGAAGATTCCATTCTCTTCTGTAATTCTTTGAGCTCTCCGCCTGTATGCATTCCAACACTAAACAAACAATAAACAAGATTGTGTGGATTAGAATACTAAATAACCACTTGTGAAAGAAGTAATTTTTACAGGGACAGACTTTACCTGTATAGTACAACAGCTTCCTTCTCCGAGCCACATCTATATTTGAACTCGGTTATGTTCATTGGTCCAACCTGCATCCACATATGTAATGTTGTTAGATGCTCTCTGTAAAGGGTTTAACTTCTACATGCTATTATACCAAAAACACACACCAGTTCGCAAAACTGCTTAAAGCTTCCAGCTTTTTCCCGCAAGCAAGTAGCGAAAATAGCCTCCTGTTGCCTACCGACATTGGCGAGTTCTGTGACAATCCTTAGCTTGTCAAAGTCCATGTTTGCCCCACTAGCTATGGCTACAACGTTCACATCCTTTAGGCCATAGTATTTACAGTACGCTTCAGCTCCAGCGATCGCAAGAGCCCCTGCTGGTTCTAATATGCTCCGTTTCTCCTCATGCATATCCTGTAGAAGACAAGTATATATGATTATCTACAATGCGATGTGCAGATAGCTAACAAACCGTATCACAAGCGATACCTTCATTGATCCACAAATAGCATCACGAGTGACAAGGACAACACCATCCATCAGCCTTCTGCATATACGGAAAGTCTCTTCGCCAACTTCTTTAACTGCTACACCATCTGCAAAACCACCAACACGGTCTAATATCACCCTCTCACCGTGATGCAGCGACAGCGCCATCGCATTTGCATCAGCTGGTTCTACACCAATGATCTTCACCTGCAAATTCCAGAAGTCACAAGAAGGTAAAAAAAAAAGCTGCAGAATCTCAATAAAAGAAGAAAAATGTATTCTCAAGAAAAAGGGAAGACTTTGTCACAAGTAGGCGCTATTAGTTACAAGAAGAGAAACACAGTTCAATAACACATATACCTCGGGAGAAACCCTCTTGACATAAGCAGCAATACCAGCTATTAAACCACCACCACCGACAGGCACAAATATAGCATGTATTGGACCTTTGGCTTGACGTGTGATCTCCATCCCGACAGTCCCTTGTCCAGCAATAACATCAGGGTGATCGAAAGGAGGTATAAACGTCAGACCTTCTTCTTCAGCTCGTTTCTTCGCATACGCTTGTGCTTCATCATACGAATCCCCAACAAGAACAACCGTACCACCCAATTTCTTCACAGCTTGCCACTGTTTTTATCACCCCACAACACTATCAGATAGTAACTTCAAAACAAAAACAAAGATTCAAGAGATAAGCTAATGCAACACCTTGATTTCAGGGGTTGTTTTAGGCATCGCAATCACGGCCGTGCAGCCGAGTTTCCTAGCAGATAAAGCAACTCCTTGAGCATGGTTCCCAGCGGAGGAGCAGATAACCCCTTTTGCCAGTTGCTCTGCTGGGAGTTTCACCATCATATTGTAAGCTCCACGAAGCTTAAACGAGAAAACCTGAAATATGTTCAAGTGACCATCAGTTTACCACTCAGGACAAGGCATAAACTGAATCAGAAATTGAATCTAGCCTCTATTTCATGAAAGGATCAGCTAAATCGATCAAATGAAATTGCCTAAACAATGCAATTAAAGCTGAAATGTAGCTTCAAGTTCATAAAGGATTCAGCAGCAAAAAAATGAAGTGTTTCAGAAATGCCAATGAAAGTGCCTAAATGGTGAGTGAAGAAGGAGAAGCTTACAGGTTGCAAGTCTTCTCTTTTGAGAAACATCCGCACACCTAACCTCTCCGATAGCTTTACGGCCAATTGCAGTGGTGACTCGATCGCGATGTCGTAAACCTTAGTGGACAGTATATTCGTCAAATACTCCATAGCCTCCGCGATGCGTCCGTTCTCGGGATCGCTCGTCCTCTCTGGCACCGCACCGAGGTAACCGGCTGGGTACTGCAGCGAATTCGGAGAGACATTGAGGCGTGGCGAGGGAGACGCCGTCGGAAGCGGCGGAGCCATAGACGTTTCGTCGCGGGAAATAACAGCCACGGGAGACACGTGATTCCGAGATCGGGAGGAGCGAGTGATTCCGATAACCGGTTTTGATCGGAGGTTGCGGTCATCGTGGTGGCGATTACGAGGAAGTAGTGGAATAATGTGGTGCAGCTGATGGTGTACGGGTTGGCCTAACATTTGGGTACGGAGAGACGACGGAGCCGTTGGAAGCCGGACGGAATCCATGGCGGCTCTGGTTTAGGGAGAGAGAGAGAGAGGAGGAAGTTGATGGTGGCGGCGGTCTTACTCTTATGACAAAACTATCTGTGACCTGTTGATTTTAAAAGCAGAATCTGTGTGGAGCTTAGTTGGTAGCCGTGTGAAAGAGTTACCAAAGGAGTGGTGGTGTGTTATATATACAGTATAAATATAGTCCTATAATGTAATCTCTAAAATCATAGTTTTTTTGATATTTTAACAATAATTTATGTGTGTAGATTCTAATAAATTCTCAAAAATATATGTTAGATTTTTTTTTTATAATTTAATAATTTACTAGTGGAAATATATTGAAATTCATCATGGTCCTTATGGATGATTAATATTTAGTATGCAAATATCTTTTGAACCACACCAAAATTTAATAGAGTATTTAAGAATAACATCAATTTCTTTTTCTTTTTAAATTAAGCATGACTTACAACTAATAGGTCAAGTAATTGAGTTTTAAAATATAACTTGGAACATTTCCAACTTCATGCCAAATTTGACATTTTATGTTATTTTACAATAGTATTTGTTCCAATAGTTTTACATTTTTTTATTGCAAAATAACATCATGCTATTTTTTCTTCTAATTTTGGTATGAAATTATGTAATATGTTATTTTTTTATTAAACTTTTATATAATATAAAATAGTTCTACAATTTATAAACAGTTTTAATTTAACAGTTTAATTATTTTGATTATGATTTATTTAAATATATTAAAACATGTTTAAATTCTATTAAAATATATGATTTGAATAACAACATTTATTATTGTAGTTTGTAGTAAAAAGAGAAATACAGTACGATTTTGCTTTTAAAAGCCGCCGATTGACTGTTGTGAAATCAAAACCTGTGTCGTTGGCTTCTTCGATTTACATTTGCAATTAATTTTTTTTTTTTAATATTAAACTATTAAGAAAGTGACACATGTGCTTTGGAGTTCTCATGATATTTCAAAAGTTCACTTTATCTCTTACTTTTTTAGAACTCCAAATTATTTTTGGTTTTTTTATTCACGAGAACCTTTGTTGAAAACTCCTAAATGAGGATGTTTTTACATTGCCAAATACTAATACAATAGCTCTATCTCATCATTTGTTTTCTGAAAGTAATTAAGACATTCTTACGAAGGCTTTGAAACATGTTTAAAGGCATTTCACAGTTCACCAAAAGAGTTGAGCTGATATTTTTCTTTTTTTTCAAATAGACAAACTTTTCAAATAAAGTTAATGTTTACTATATGACATTTTCTATGCGAAGATGCGTTTTTTAAGGGGCATCACATTTGAAATGTGATGAGGAAGAAATCACAAGTACGATGGTACTTGTAACGTAAACTCATATAGAAAGAGAGAAAAAACGTAAACTCATAAATAACTATATAATGACCCATCTTTTGTGAATTGTGATTATAGAAAAGCATGTTTGTAGTTCGTGTCCGTTTAGGTACAGAAGCGGGCAAATAATTGAGGTTGGGGAAGCACATGTATTCATAAAATTTCATCTTTTCTTTTAAAAAAGAATTCCATTTTATTCGTCTTCTTTGGGCATCGGTTACAAACACGATTTTAAAGTTCCTCAAGATGAGAAAAGATACAAAAGAAAGCTGATACAACATAAAGGAAGCTAAAATAAATAAAAACATAAAGGAAGCTATAATACACCATGAAACACATGTGAAGTATCAGCTTTTTCCATTTGACATGTGAAGTACTACTTGGTGTATAATGTTCCACATGTAGATCCCAAAATCCGAAAATGCAAAAAGATGAAATTGAGAATAATAAAAACTCAGAAAGTAAGTAGTACGCTCGGATTTGTAATGAAAACTCATAAAGAACCCATCTTTGTGATTATAGAAAAGCATGTCTGTGCTTATTTTTGTTTGTGTCTGTTAGGTAGAGGAGCTGACAAAGAGATGAGACGGAGAGCACATGTATTCATAAGATATAATATTTTCCATTTCTACAATAAGAAAACACGTGTGTTAAATTAATAAAACAATCGGATTTAAAAGATTCGGTAGAGCCGTAGAAGACTGAAAAGCCAAAAGTAAAAACAAAACAAAAATGGTTGATCAGTGAGCCGGAAGGCTATTCAACTACATCAATTAGTGATACACTTTGTCTCGGATTGCCTTTTCGTGCAAGTATTAGGTCTGATCGTTGGTAAAAAAAAATTCTTTTTTTGGTGTAAATGTTAAAATGATCCTTGGTAACGAAAAAACGCATTTAATTTATCATCAAATTCAAAACATTAATTGTTGGATGTTACGGTTAACCGGAAATATAATGAACTAAAACTACGTAAAAAGGTCTATTAAAACGCATCAGTTTGTAAATTTAAATTAATTATCGTGTAAAGAAAAAGACAATGGAGGTGGTGGTGGTGGTGGAACATGAAGAAATACATCATCATACATTAACATATGGTGGAACTGTTTAAGTAGTCTGTAGGTTGGAAACTAATCCCACTTACTAATTAATTTATACACCAAAGAAGTTTGATTTGTTGTTTTGTTTCAAAGGTCTAATCTAACGACGTCAAGTGTGGGGATAACGGACCTAACGGTGAGAGAATCTGAAATCCTAAAACTTGTGGATGAGAATTCCAATTTTATCCCTTTCTTTCTTCCTCTCCCTCACACACACACAAAAACTGAGCTCAAACCCAGAGGAAACACAAGAACCATAAATTTTAACTGATTTAGACACAACAATTCATTGAGTTAACAAAAAAAAAACATCGAAACAATGAATCTTCTTCGCCCTCTCCATCAATCTCTCACTTCCTCCATTCCTTTTCCATCAAGTACACTCTGTTTCACTCATAGGCGTAATACCATTTGCACGTTTTGAACTAAGAATCAAGCATGGCATTGTTTTATCTTTTCTTCCATACATGCAGGAAGAAGGCAATCCAAAGCGTACCGGTGCTCGTTACCCTCTCCCGGCGACGAAATGGTCATCAGATCAGAGACCGTCGTTTCTCCGGCGCCTGTGAGCTACGAAGGAAGAAGGGCTTTACTTGGATGTCTCCTCTCCGTCGGTTAGATTTACTAACTTATCAGTTTTTTGCATTTTCAATCAGCCTATCAAAATCNTTTTTTTTAAAAAAAAAAAAAAAAAAAAAAAAAACAGGTTCTGGGATTCTATTAACTGATTCAGCCGAGGCCGTGAGCACTAGCAGAAGAGCTGTAAGCATACATATATCTTACACATACATTAATAATGCAGCTTGTTGTTCTTGACTCAAATCACTCTCTTACATTACATACAACTCTCTGCAGCTACGAGCATCTAAGATACCGGACAGCGAATTCACGACTCTCCCCAATGGTCTCAAGTCCGTACATTTCCCCTTTACTATAGATAAAAACCTAAAATCCAAAATCCACTGCATCTAGTTTCGTTTGAATTCAACCCAAAAGAGTACTCTTATCGCAAAAAAAAAGGATTAAAGATCATAAGTATGGTTTTGCATTGTGTTTCTCATTTTGTTGTAGACTTGTAGGTACTATGATATAAAAGTTGGCAATGGAGCAGAGGCTGTGAAAGGATCTCGGGTCGCAGTACGGTTGTGAATACGTTTCCTGGTTAACTTTCTACATGTAAAAGCTAACAAGCTTTGATGCTTAGCCTAAAGGGATTGTGTTGCAGGTTCACTATGTTGCAAAATGGAAAGGGATTACGTTCATGACAAGTCGACAAGGACTTGGCGTTGGAGGTGGAACGGTCAGTATAAGGATATCACACATATATAATCCATTACGAGGATCGTCAACTGATAACATGGAGTTTGTTTTTGCAGCCTTACGGGTTTGACGTTGGGCAATCAGAGAAAGGGAATGTTTTGAAAGGACTTGACCTCGGCGTTGAAGGGATGCGTGTAGGCGGTCAGGTTAGTTGTTCTTGAAACCGAAAGGCTTCATATGGCTCTCAAACTCAAAAGTCTTGTTTTGATGACCACTTGAGATTTTCTTTATATACAGAGGTTGGTGATTGTTCCTCCGGAGCTTGCTTACGGGAAGAAAGGAGTGCAAGAGATTCCTCCAAATGCAACAATTGAGGTACTCAAACTACTATGTCGTTAAAAACTGAATATGTTGCTGGCTCCTGAAATGGTGTTCATGTTTGTGGTACCTTTCTTTTGCAGCTTGACATTGAGCTGTTATCAATCAAGCAGAGTCCTTTCGGGTATGTGAGATCAATTGTCTAAATCCCGGTTAACTTTGATCACCAAAACAAAAGTAGTAATGTTTTCTGTTTGATTCTGCAGGACGCCAGTGAAGATCGTTGAGGGCTAAGATATTAACGTGAAGCAAAAATTGAACCAAATATTTTATCTGTGTTGGATTCAACTACTGTATATCGGAAGAATCTGGTTGCCTCTTATCACTTATTCCTCTATTCATACACTTTTGTGCTTTACAAAACACCGAGTCAGTTGAATCCCAAAAGGTGGTAAAAGATTAAGATTACGATTTAGGCAGGAACCTCAATGCTTGTAGTTATCTTGGGACTGTGAGATCTAGATAAAGTTACAAAAATGGGACGTTACAAAGTTCGTAACCTTTAAAATGGAAAATTCGTACAAAAGCGCCATTGGAAGGTTAATCTAATACATCAGTGATTAAAGGGGTTAGCAGGCGTCTTTGCTTGACCTCCTCTTGCATTAGCCGTCCCGTGCCCAAATGGATTCCTCGCGTTTGCTGCTTCTGTTGCCGTGACAGACTTCTTTATCTTCAAAACCCAATACCAAGTCAACAAGAAAAACTTCAATAATATAAAGTCATATCTTTTCTACTCATTTGCATAATCTACTACTGGTTGCTAGATAAGTTTTAAAACCATGTGTGCTTTTACTTAAGAACTTACAGCGGCAAGTCTCTCTTTGTGAATATCTGTTGTCAGCTGCAAAACATTATTAAACAAGTTAGAAGCTATCTTGGACAAGTAATAATGTCCTTTTGAATATTGGACAAATTGATGACACAATATATATATATATATATATATATGTAAATGAATCTTACTGGCTTTCGAAATGTCTTGATCTCATCACTGCTAAAACCAGGAGGCCTGATATTCCAGTTTCTTTCTGCATTTAAAGGAAAAGAGATACCAAAACGAAATTAAACATTGTAACTGGAAACAGAAATCAAAAGAAAAGGGCATACAGTATCAATCAGAACGAACCAACATGGAGCAAGATGTCCTTAGCCTCTAGAGTATCTGACTTTCTATGCTTGGCTAAAGAACACCCAAAAGTTGTGATCTGGATAAAAGGATCACACAACGAGCTTGAGTTAGAGAAAACAAAATCATCAGAGAACATAAATATTTTACTCTTAACCCTGTCACGATATTCATATGAAACGTATTGGAAAACAAAGTGGTGTGAGCTACTTACTGACTCCACAAAGTCTTCCGCAATATCAGCAAGGATGTCTTCAACCTCTGGATCCAATTTCTCTGACGGATCAATCTGTGGATAGAGCATTGCATATTAAATTCAGAGAAAAACGTCAACGGATATGATGCAGAGAGCTTGAGGGCAGAACACCATCAAAGCAGCCCATATAACTAGAGATATATGTTATTTCTAAATCTGTTCAAAGTCACCGTGACAGGCTTTTTGGCTTTCTATGGCAGACCACTCACAATACCACTCCTATTTTATTTATATCAAATACACTCCCCTCTCTCCATAAGTGATCTATCCATGTGGAAGAAATCAATCACACATTAAGTGAGAATCAAGCCGTGAGAGTGACAATACTAATCTATTCCATGGTCAATAAGTAAAATGGATTACCCAAAGTTGAGAATATAGAGAGAGGTCACTGGATACCTGCTGAAGTAGCTCATGGATGCTTCGTTTTCCCAGGATACGATCATCAGACTCCTCATTCTCTGCTGAAACCGTTTTAACTTGGTTTCCTGGTTGAGGCACAGGAGGCTGGTTCGGCATTGCCAGAGAAGTAGCTTTCTGATTAACCAACCCTTGCACACGATTCGGTTGATGTGGGTGAGGTAAAGGCTGCTGCGGATTTCTCAACTGTTGAAGCTGCTCTTGAGGCTGGTGTTGCTGTTGTTGCTGTTGTTGTTGTTGTTGTTGTTGTTGTTGTTGTTGTTGCTGCTGAGGCTGTGAAGTTGCTGCTGACGTGGGAAGATGTTGCTGAGGAATATGAGATCTCTGCTGCAAGGAGGGAGTGCTAACTAGCGGTCTATTCGAAGGATGTGGCAAAGGCGGCTTCCCTTGGGCAGAAGATGATAGCCACGGTTGATTAACGGCTTGCAAGCTTTGTTGTGCTGCACCAGTAGACTGGACACCAGGAGAACCAATAGGTGAAGGTCTCATAAGGCTCTGCCCTTGAAAGTTCTGCCAAAAGACAAATTATAAGGAATTAACACTTGAGCAATCAATAAACCAAAGAAAGAGGTGAAAAAAAAGAAACTTTTGCAAGTGAGAGTCTCCTAGAAACTTCATATCATCGTATTTCATAAGTTTTGAGCTAATGAAGTCATAATCATTCTCAACTAATGAGGCAAGGTTTAATTTTCACAGATGAGCAGCAAAACTGGATTTCATACAAATCGCAAGAACGGTCAAAAACACCTACATGGGGAACAGGAGATTGGCTACTTGGGGAGGAAGCTGGTCTTAGAGACGATTGAGTCGGTCTCTGCTGGTGCTGAGGCATCCCACTTGGCCGCATTTGGGAGCCTGAGCCAAGCGTTCCCATCATCCCAATTCCCTGCGTTCCTGGCATCAACCTAACCTGAACATTACATAACACACAAACACAAAAAGTTGGTATTTTCCTGTATCCTCTGAATCCTACTTAGCTATAATAAACACAATTCTCTGAAACATGGCACATATGAGCGGAAAAATTCACCTGCGGAGCACTTGAATTAGACGTCGCTTCTGACATTCCGACTGTTCCACGGCCCAATCCGCCGTATTGCTGCGCAAAAGATCCCGGAAAAGCAGAAGGTGATGGCTGAGAAGTTGTAGGAGACGGACTCGGAATTGGGGAAGCTGGAACGCCAATCGCCATGCCGCCCCTTTGCTGTCCAGTAATAGGCAAAGACGAAGAAGAAGAAGCCGGAGCGGATGAGGAAGATAGCAATGGCGACGATGCGGAGGAGAAGTGAGTGTATGGGGAGTGTTGTTGCCATGGTCTCGAGTACGTCGGCTGAGGCGGCCGTCCCAAAGACTGGGAGATGTGCTGCTGCTGTTGCGTCGCCGGAGATGTCACCGGACGCGCGTATTGAGGGGGATTAGGGTTCGGATTGAGCGATGGTGTTGGCGGGGCTGGAGAAAAGGGAATAGAGGAAACGGGGGAGGAGCTCGTATTGGTGGAAGGGGGTTGTTGAATCTGTGATAAAACAGACGGTCTCGAAGCCGTATCCGACCCTTGAGGAGGTGTTTCCGGTGGCTGAGACGCCGTCGAGCTTTGCCGTGGCTGATCCATGTCAGGTAGTGAATGTGGAGGGAAGGGATATTTGGGTTTATAGAAGATCTATCGAACCGGAAATCCCAGTACGGAATGATACAGCTAAACCGCATTTAAGATAACCGCCTGAGGAAATACAGTAGTTTAATTACTACCAAATGCCGTGTGTAACGCTTTGACTTTTAGTGACCTTTGGTTTTGCAATCTGTTTCATTTAAAAGTTTCACGGTAAAGATTTTGGCTTAGACTTGAGTGTAAAAAAATTTGGTTCTAAGAAGAAGAATTGTGGTTGTTTCTTATATATTTTAAAAATCTGATTGAAAGCTATAAATATTATATTTTTTTACTGTCATGAATATAAATATAGAAGACAAATAAATTTAGTTTTTTTTTTATTTTTTTTATTATAACTAACTTAAATATGTTATAAGCATTTGAAATAGATCTCATTAACAAGCTAATTTTGAACGTATGAGAAAAAATGGAACTAATATAGTTACACACGGAAGATGAAAGCAACAGAGACGAGATTGTATTTGATGGCTAGAAGAGATCGACGGATGCTCCAATCGGAGTTTGATGATAATAACGGTGGAGAAAGCTGACGGAGTTGTGGACACGGCGGAGAATACGGTGAAGACACATGGACCGGTAGAGAACCATTACAAATGCGCCAATTTGAAACAACCAAGCCTTTTTTTTTTTTTTTAATTTAACCAAGCCTTTGGTGTCGATCGACACTAGCGATTCAAGGGCTTTTTACACGTTTTCT
>OVBJ01001066.1:0-34967 GCA_900406535.1 Noccaea bulbosa | reverse complement strand
TTGTGAGTCAATCTTTTTGGTTGTTTCTAGGTTGAGGAACTTCGTATATTTTCGGTTCCATACAACCTGGTGAAGGTATATTCCATTTTAAACTTGTAAGAAAGGTGCTGCTTTAGATTAAAAAATGACACTAGATTAGAATGTTTCCACGTGTATTATGAAGGCCAGATATGATAGTTATTAGGTTTGTTGTTTGTGGAGGAGTAACTGGAGAAGTTCAAATTTATATGCAGCTGTTATGCCTCATAAACTTTTAATTGCTTAACACGCTTCTAATTCCTTTTTCTGCTCTGTATTCCAGATTGACATAAATATAAACCCTCGGCTTCCGTCGGAGTATGTAAATTACCTCGAAAATCCGATGGAGATCATCAATGAAGCTGAAAAAGCAGCTGAGAAAGATATGTGGAGTCTAATGCACTTCACAGAGAACCTGCGTCGCCAATATGGGAAAGAGCCTTACTCCATGGAGATTATTTTAAAGAAGCTGTATGTGGGACGCATGGCGGCTGATCTTGGAGTAAACAGAAATTTATGCATCAGGCAAGATGGTTGTCATGAAAACAAATATGAGTAAGAAGGTGTTCAATCTGATCACAGATTCCATGACTTGTGACGTTTACCGAAGCTCCTTGAGATACGAAGGAGATCAAATAATGGTACATTTATGAGTAAATTAGTAGTTTTGAGGTCTGCCTTGATTTGCATAATCTATTTCATGCCACGCATAAGTTGAACTCAAGGGCTTTACATGATGTGTGCAGGCGGAACTTCTGTTGGAGTTACCAAGAGAACAGTTGCTGAACTGGATGTTCCAGTGCTTGTCAGAACTTCATGCATCACTTCCTGCAGCTCTTATCAAATATTAGTTCCCCTCCTTCACAGTCTATCTTGCGTGTAGGATGTACTACAAGAAGAGGGACTCTTCAGCACTCACTTGTGTTGCTGTGGATCAGAACACAGAAGACAACATGTTAATCAGGTACGTACGTCTCAACCTGATTGCATCAACTGTTAAGTGTCAACAACAATGGCCTTTCCTAATCCTTCCTCTCTTCTCCTGTTCCCAGCAGCTAGCTACTCATACTCAAAATCTTAAGGATTTATTGACGAAGTTTTCTACAAGCGATGATGAAAATTGTTCATCTTTGGGAAATTTCATTGCAACACTCCATGACTCTCTCTGGCCGTTTTTCACGTAGAGATCATCAACCAATTACGAATTGGTAAAGTTTTGGAAACCTATTGTATTTTAGGAACTTAATAGTGTAATGTAGTTTTCGACCCAAAGAAAAAAATAAAAATAAAAAGTGATTTTTTGTTTGTTTTGGTTTGTAGCTACCAAAATCATCCTGAACATGATCGTTTATGGCCCAGTGAAAAAGCCCATTTAGGTGTCATATACTCCAAATATATTTCCGGGCCCAATAATTTGTCTGGTTCTTCTTCTTCTTCTTCCTCTCGCTCGCCTTGCGGTCAATCAACACACCTTACGATTGAAAAATCCTTCTTTTTGCGTGCGAGTGTATTGGTTATATTTCTCGCCTTGATGATTTGATTCTTTATTCTTTCAATTGCTATCTTGTAGTAGCGGAACTCTTGTTCCATGTGTTAGGTTTTTTCCTTTGGTCGACGATGTTTTGCTCATTGGTCTTGTGCATATGTTTTACAGAAGCTGGTTTCTGAATGAATAATCTTAAGAGTAGGAACGAAGAAGGCCGCGTCCCGCAGCTCTCTGGTTAGTCTCTACGATGTCTATATCTTGCATCGCCTCTCCTTTTCTGACATGTGAACTGAGACCTGATATTGCTGGTCGATCCATCTTCTGTTTGATACGGTTTTATCGACTTAACTTAGTGCCTTAACCCTCCACAGAGCNCCCTTTTTTTTTTTTTTTTTTTTTTTTTTTTATCTCCGTTGTTGTAGATCAAAGAACCCCTCTTCCCGGTGAGCCTAAATGTGTTATCTGCGGTCGTTACGGTGAGTACATTTGTGACGAGACCAATGATGACATCTGCAGTCTCGAGTGTAAGCAAACACTCTTGAGAAGGGTGGACAACACTAGAGTGTTTACTGCCACAGATGAATGCTTCTATGTTAGAGACCCAGGATCTTCTTTCACCGATACTCAGGAGCAGCAGTCCCTCCTCCTGTCCTGACTTTCAGTTCATGTGGGCTTAGAAACGGCTGGGTATGACTTTCCCACTCCTATCCAGCTGCTTTAAGCGGCAAAAGTCTGCTCGCTTCAGCTGATACCGGCTCCGGGAAGACAGCTTCTTTTCTTGTTCCTATTGTTTCTCGTTGTGCAAGGTATCGCTCTGAGCCCTTGGCTATGGTTTTGGCTCCAACTAGAGAGCTCTGCGTCCAAGTTGAAGATCAGGCAAAGATGCTCGGAAAGGGACTGCCATTTAAGACTGCACTCGCTGTAGGTGGTGATCCCTTGTCTGGACAACTCTACCGCATTCAGCAAGGTGTGGAATTGGTCATTGGCACCCCAGGTCGCCTTGTGGACCTTCTAGCAAAGCACACCATTGAACTAGATAATATTATGATGTTTGTGCTGGATGAGGTTGACTGCATGCTTCAGAGAGGCTTTAGGGATAACAGGTGATGAAGATATTCTGGGCCTTATCACAACCGCAGGTCTTGCTGTTCTCAGCGACAGTCTCAAGAGAGGTGGAGAAGGTGGGAGGGTCTCTACTCTCTAGCGAAGGAAATGATTTTGGTAAACCCAACAGACCTAACAAGGCTGTCAACCAATTGGCTATCTGGGTTGATGCAAAGCAAAAGAAACAGAAGCTCTTTGAGATACTAACAAGTCAAAATCACTTCAAGCCCCCAGCTGTTGTGTATGTGAGTTCGAGAGTTGGAGCAGATCTCTTGGCTAATGCTATAACTGTAGTCACAGGAATAAAAGCTCTATCGATCCAATGAAGGAGAGGAGAGATGTAATGGGTTTGTTTTTGGGTGGAGAGGTGCCTGTTCTTGTATCAACTGGAGTTCTTGGCCGAGGAGTTGACCTCTTGGTGGTAAGGCAGGTAATAGTGTTTGACATGCCTAATACCATCAAGGAGTACATACATGTAATTGGCAGGGCCTCTAGGATGGGAGACCAGGGCAGTGCCATTTTGTTTGTGAATGAGGCCTGATTTGCTTGCGGCTTTAAAAAGTTGTGGAGCAACTTATCAGTTTGACATCAAGGGAAATGCATAACAAGAAGAGGAGGGTTGGATAATGAAATGTATGACCTGGATCCAAATGTATGTATGTTGTCGTAAATAATGTGCATTCCAGGCTCCACCTTCAGAAGTTCATGACACTTCTGACACCTAATCTACAGTTCATCGTCTAAAATCTTCAGAAACTCCATAAATAATGTAATTTGACACACAAGTTACAAAAGATTTCTAAGTACCAGGGACTGCTCCAACGCCTCCAAACACTCGTAAAATCGCCATCCATAAGACTAGCATCACATTCTGCATGACCATCTTCTGCCAGATTAGAGCCTCTACCAGCATTTGTGCTGGTCGTCCTACTTAAGAAAAGATTCACATAGGAATCGCTAGAAAAGTCAAGAAGCAGCCATTGCAGACACAACAGGCAAACTCTACAACAGAGTTCTCCTTTAACAAAGAAAAAAGGTCGAACAAGTAACGTCAGTGGCGGCTGAACCACCCATCAGGACCATAAATTCAACAGATGCACCCATCAGGACCATCTATGCAGGTATGGTCTTCTGCATCATACGGTCCATCGTACGTTTATGTCATTGATTCGAAAACAAATTGATCGTGTAAAGACAACCGAGATAGGACCCGGCGAAGAATAGTCGAAGCGGCTAGGCAAGAGCGTCTCATGACGGGTCTAAGAGCTTTCTCGTTAGCCGCCGACGTGAACCGCCATCTGCTCCGTCGCAAGCCATCGATTATTATTTAAAACCGGACCAGGTTGGGACCCAAAGGCACATCCGGTTCGACGTCCGGTCCGGTTTTGAAAACTGTGCTAGAACCTAAAAGAACCTACCCACCGTTCCTGAATTCGAGACGCAAACATCATGCCATTTTCTGGATCCAATGCGAAAAAGTTTGTTGGTGAACAAAAACATTAGTTCGTTTCATTTCAATCTTCCTCGTCTTCTTCTTTCTTTGCGATCTTCTGATTCTCTAATTCGAGATATGGATTCGCTGATTGTGTGGGTTACCCAAATCGAATAGCAAGTTCGAAACTTTGTCCCAAAGAATGATTCTCAAGTTCGTCTGGTGAGCAGATTGAAATTTACTTTGAATGCTGGTTTCACTGAAAAATTCGACGGTCATGTGCTTCCGGAAAGGCGATTTAGGTTGTTCTTTCGTCGTAATGATTCCTTGGGGGATATCAATGGATATGACCAACACGACACGACGATGATTCGTCTAGTTTGGAGGAACTCAGGTATCAATTGGTTAGGGCAAAGAAAGACCTTGATACCTGAGTTCCTCCAAACTAGACGAATCATCGTCGTGTTGGTCATATCATTGATATCCCCCAAGGAATCATTACGACGAAAGAACACCTGGTCCTGATGGCTACACGGGAATTCTATAGAAAATCGTGGGATATTATTGGTGAGGATGTCACTAAAGCAGTATTGGAGTTTTTCAGGTCCGGACAACTGCTGAAACAATGGAACTGCACGGTCATTTCATTGATTCCAAAAAAAGTTGGAGCAGACAAGCTAGTGAACTTCAGACCTATCTCTCTTTGCAACGTGGTGTATAAAGTAATCTCAAAGATCCTAGCGAGAAGATTACAAGAGATCACTCCTCTTATGGTGTCAAATAATCAGTCTGCTTTTGTTAAGGGGAGGCTGTTGGTTGAGAACGTTCTTCTGGCCACTGAGATGGTAAAAGGTTTCAAAAAATCAACCATCTCGAAAAGAGCTTTGCTAAAGGTGGATCTAAGAAAAGCATTTGATTGTGTAAACTGGGAGTTCATCATTCGCATTCTTCAGATCGCAGACTTTCCACCTTTGTTTGTTACTTGGATCTCTCAATGTATTACAACAACCTCCTTTTCGATAAACGTCAATGGAGAGCTTTGTGGTTTCTTCAAGGGGTCAAGAGGGCTGAGACAAGGAGACCCCTTATCTCCTTCCCTGTTCGTCATTGCAATGGAGGCTTTCTCGAATCTCTTGAAATCTCGGTTTGACTTGGGGATTATTGGCTATCACCCTCTTGCTAGAAACCCACAGATCACTCACTTGGCTTTTGCAGATGATATTATAATCTTGTTTGATGGCAGGGAGTCATCTCTGCAAAGTATATCATCAACCCTGGATGATTTCAAGCTTCTCTCTGGTTTGTGCATGAATAAGGAAAAAAACAGACCTTTTCACAGCGGGTCTGAACACAGAAGAATCTGAAGCTCTAAATATCTTTGGTTTCCAAAGGGGCTCCCTCCCGATCAGGTATCTAGGCCTCCCACTCCTTCACAGGAAACCGAGAAAAGCGGATTACTCACCTCTCACAGATAAGATTAAAGCCAAGTTCAACGACTGGACAGTGAAGTCTTTATCGATCCTTTGCTGGCAGACTTCAACTCATTTCTTCAGTCGTCTATGGTCTTGTCAACTTCTGGTTCAGCGCTTTCTCGATTCCAAAGGGTTGTCTAAAAGACATCGAAAAATTGTGCAACCGCAAAAATTTCCTGGAAAGGAATATGTCTTCCAAAAGCTGAGGGAGGTCTTGGACTCAGGGATTTTTCGGTGTGGAACAAAGCGTTGAATCTCAAACTGGTTTGGCTTCTTTTTTCCTCCACTGATTCTTTGTGGGTTGCTTGGATAAGGGAACATCGTCATATTGTGAGAGATCTTTTGACTTGTTCGGTGGGGGATGGGAAGCAAATTAATTTCTGGCTAGATGATTGGTGTTCACACGGTCCCCTCATCAACTTTGTCGGACCAAATGGCCCTAGGTTAATGGGGATTCCAGTTCAAGCATGTTTGGCAGACGCCTACTCCTCTCATGATTGGCATGCTAGATCGCGTTCTAGAAACGTTTATGTTGCTGCTCTGCGTCTTACTCTACAAAATATGTCGCCCCCTTCTGCTGCACGCGGTCCCGACTCGTTTATGTGGGGTCAAAAGGATAATCCATCTCCTGAATTCTCCACAAAGAAGACTTGGGAATTACTTAGACCTCGTCAAAATACAAAGCCTTGGGTTCAAGAGGTTTGGTTCCCAGAAAATGTGCCAAAACAAGCTTTTCACTTCTGGGTCACCAATCTGAACAGGCTCCCTGTAAATTTTAGACTTGCTAAATGGGGATTGAACATAAATCCGAGCTGCACTTTCTGTCAGACACACGAAGAATCACGAGACCATCTCTTTATCGATTGTGGTTTCTCGGTCCAGGTTTGGACTTTGGTCATGCTTCGCTTCGGTCATCATCAACCACCGTTTGACTCTTGGAACAATCTTATTCAATGGATGCAAAGCAGGAATAGACCAAGTAAAACAATGTTTCTCGCAAAGTTTGCTTGCCAAGCAACAATCTATCTTCTATGGAGGGAAAGAAATAGCAGAAATCATGGAAATCAACCATTACCGTCACTTGCAATCTTCAAGCAAATTGACAGAACAATCCGAGACACACTCCTAGCGCGGAGGACTAGAAAAGGCTGCTCAGAGCTGCTCTCTCTCTGGTTTACTTATAGCTAATCTTAATCATTAGCTCTACCTTTTCTTTACCGTAATCTTCTAGCTTCTCTCTGGCTTTTTCCCTTTTTTTTTGGGCCATGGAAGCTCCTTAGCTCTTGAAGTTCTTGTACTAAAAAACCTTTACTTTGGTAATATAATTTACATTTTATCAAAAAAAAAAAGAAGAAAGACCTTGAAGATCTTAGATACAGCAATGCCATGATCTTGAAATCAGTTCGACTATCGAAGAAGCAGCCAGTGCTAAGAAAGAAGTTAAAGACTGCGAAGAAAAATTAGCAAGTTGCAACGAGGACGAGCTGCAGAAGGAGGTAGAAAGCTTGAGTGAGGCAGCCGAGACGGCACTGATCCAGGCACTAGAAGTTGCGGAGGAAGTTAACGAAACTATGATATGGGGTGAGCAAGGCAGTGCGTTGGAGCGTGAGGCGTGTGAAGACGTGATTGATGCCGAGAAAGCATTGCAGCAGAGAGCAGAGAGGTATCTTTTTGGTTCTCAAACCCAAAAAACAACCCAGAGCCATTGCTTTCTCACTATTGAAGAATCTAACGTTGTACTTTGTGCTTTTCCAGCGATGTATTGGCCAATTCCAGCAGATACCTCATCTGGGATATTGGGCTCAAGGTTAGCTTCCATCTTTCACAAGATTTTCTCTACAGTTCATGATATATAGCTCTAAGAGTTTGTTTCTTTTAGGGAAAATGAGGAGTACAAGGAGATAATCGTTCAAGCGATGAGGTAACATGTTCTCCTCAGATGCTTTTGTTTATTGATGAAACTGAATGTTTTGCCAATTTTAGACTCTGTACAGTAGTTCCGTCTGAAATTGTCGTACTCAAAAAAGTGAAAGTCAGTAGTGACTGTGTGTGGGATCATTCATATTCAACTTTCTTTAAAAAGGTAGAATGATAGTTACATTTTGCGGTGAATTAATATCCTTTTTTAGCCTCCTTTTTCATTGCTTTCACTAATGAGGATCTGTTCAATTGCTCTCTTTTTTTCTCCTTTCTTTGTGGAATAGATTCTTCGATATAAAGTGGATTGCATACCAGCAGACTCTTATGACCAAAACGACAATGATACGTCTATTGGGCAAAGCACGAATTGCAACATGTTAGAGACAGAAATGCCGGGATCTTGAAATCAGTCGAACTATTGCTAACGCTCGAGGAAGAAGCAGCCAGTGCTAAGAAAGACGTTAAAGAATGTGAAGACAAATTAGCAAGTTGCTACGAGGAACTCATGCGTTTGCAAATACTAAAGGACGAGCTACAGAAGGAGGTGGAACAATTGAGAGAGGCAGCCGAGACGGCACAGATCCAGGCATTAGAAGTTGAGAATGAAGTTAACGAAACTATGATATGGGGCGAGCAAGGCCGTGCGTTGGAGCGTGAGGCGTGTCAAGACGTGATTGATGCCGAGGAAGCATTGGAGAGAGCAGAGAGGTATCTTTTTGGTTCTCTAACCCAAGAAAAAACCCAGGGCCATTGCTTTCTCACTATTGAAGAATCTAACGTTTTACTTTGTGCATTTCCAGCGATGTATTGGCCAATTCATCCTTCTTCATTTCAGCAGGCTCAAGGTTAGCTTCCATCTTTCACAAGATTCTCTCTACAGTTCATGATATATATATAGTTCTAAGAGTTTGTATTTTTTAGGGAAAATGATGAGTACACGGAGATAACTAGTAGAGGAGCCGACAAACTGAAAGTAGAAGATGAAGGTGCATTAGAGTCATGAGAAAACTCATCAATTATTTTTTTTTTTTTTTTTTTTTTTTTGGTTTTAATGTTAAGATTTTATACCAAACGAAACGGTTACAGAAGAAGTAATTTACAAGGCTACTTACCTACTTACCTAACAAAAGATACCCAAGTGGAACGGAGCAAAAGTTTATCATAACGGATGAGAGATACAACTAAAATAAGTTTCTAGGAGAGAAGGAGAGCCATCAACGGATGGGAAAGAGAGGAGGCGGTCCCGAACCGTGCGGTCCACCATCGTCTTCAACACGCTCAGAGCTGTGGGTGTTGCTGAAAAGATCCTTGCGTTACGCTCTCGCCATATAGCGTAGACAATAACTTGCAGAAGCAGCTTCATAATAACTGATATAAGAGGCGCAACAGAGATTGGCGGAAGAATCATGTTGTTCAAGATTGAGCTCATGAGAGAAGGCTGGGTACGACCTGCAACTCGAGAAGAGAAGAAGTGCCACAAGTTCTCCGCGAGCGGGCACGAGAGAAAGAGATGATCATGTGTTTCCGGCTGCGAAAGACAGAGAGGACAGGTACCTTGCACACTCATGCCCCAGCTTAAGAGGCGATCTCTAGTTGGTAGCCTCTTTAGAATGGCTAGCCAGAGAATGAAGGAGGCTCGTGGAATGCCTTCTTTAAACCAGACCACCTTTGACCACGAGACTTGAGGACCAGCCTCGCGAAGCTGGTCCCATGTCCCAGCTGAGGAGAAGACCCTAGTGTAATTACCGGAGGGACCGCGCCATAAGAAAACGTCGTTCCGAGCACTCGTAGAAGGTACTGTCACGGTGGTTAAGTGGATTTGCAAAGTCTGCACCGCATCTGATCTAGCATTTGGCAAGTTCCAATGATTACCTCTTACAGCTTCACAAACTCGCGCATCAAGAGGGAGCCTTAACATACGGGGGCCATTTTGACCAATGAAGTCAATAAGCGGACCCAACGTTGTCCACGAATCCCACCAGAAAGCTGCTACCTTGCCATTTCCAACCTCACATTTTAGGAAAGTAGAGAGTAAAGGCTTCAGCTGGAGCATACCTCTAATAGCCTTTGAGAATCTCTGGGAGTCCGCCGTCACCCAGAAGCTTTTTCTGCCAAAAATATTTGCATGAGTCCAAGCCACCCAGAGAGACCCCGAATTGGCAAAGAGATTCCAGACTTGCTTCAGCTTGAAAACGACCTCAAAGTCCTCTAGATGCCTTATCCCTAGCCCACCTTCACATTTCGGCTTGCAGACATCTTTCCAAGAGACTCGAGCACCAGCCGCAGATTCAGTGTTATTCTTCCAAAGGAAAGCTGAGCACAAGGAGTCAACTTTGGAGTAGAAAGCTTTTGGCAAAGTGTAGACTTGACTCCAAAAGTTGACCATCCCATAAACCACTGAGGAAACCAGCCTTATTCTTCCGGCAAAAGAGAGGAGCCGAACCGTGAAAGAATGCAAGCTCTTCTTGATTTTCTCCAAAAAAGGTTGCATCACCGAGAACGATAAACGTTTTGAGCTTAGAGGCAAACCCAGATACCTTGTCGGGAAGTTTCCTTGTCTGATTCCCAACATGGAGCTCATTGAATCCGCTTCACTCTCCGAGTAGCCACTAAAGAAGATCTCCGACTTGGCGGCATTCATATCTAGCCCCGAGATGCCTTTGAAATTATTTAAAACCTCAGAGATACCATTCAGGGAGTCAGAGGATCCATCAGTAAAAACTAACAGATCATCCGCAAAGAGAAGGTGAGTGATTAGCGGGTTTTCACATTTTGGGTGCAGAGCAAACTTGGAGTTTCGAGCAGCTGCGTCCAACAAACGAGACAGGGCCTCCATAACCATGATGAAAAGGTATGGAGAGATCGGATCACCTTGGCGTAAACCCTTCTTTCCCGCAAAGAACCCAGCCGGCTCTCCATTTACAAGAATAGAGAACTTCGCTGATGAATAGCATTGTGCGATCCAATGTCTAAACAGCGGGGGAAAGTCTTGAGCCTGAAGGAGCTTATCAATAAAGTCCCAGCAGACAGTGTCGAAGGCCTTGCGGATATCTACTTTGAGCATCGATGCCTTAGGACAGCCACCTCTGTCATAGCTCCTGATAAGTTCTGTTGCCAAGAGAACGTTTTCACCCAAACTCCTGCCCTTTTGGAACGCGGCCTGATTTGGAGAGATACATCTTTTTAAAATCGGCTTCAGCCTATTTGCAATTATCTTGGAGATAACTTTGTAGACCAAGTTACAGCAGCTAATAGGTCTATAGTCAGCCAAGGAACAAGCCTCCGGGTTTTTCGGAATGAGGGCTATAAAGGTAGTATTCAAGTCCTTTAATAACCTCCCCGTGCTGAAAAATTCCTTCACAGCATCGACCACCTCTTTCCCGACTACACTCCAAGATGATTGAAAGAATTCCAGCGGGAAACCATCCGGACCTGGGCACTTATCTTTTGGCATCTGAAAAAGAGTCTTTACAATCTCTTCTTCCAGAACTGGACTGAGGAGAGAAGTCGAGTCTGAGTCAGAGCATCTAAAGGGCAGAAGCAGCCGCAGAGAGTCCAGGGTAGCTCCAGATTCAGGCATGACTGTTGTACCGAAGATGGACTTGAAGTAAGAGGCAGCATGCGCCTTCATAGCTTGAGGAGCAACAATTTTCCTTCCCAGGTTATCTCTGAGGAAATAAATGTGATTTTGGGACAGCCTCAGAGAAGCTGACCTGTGGAAGTAGGCTGTGTTCCTGTCCCCCAAATGTAGCCACTTTACTCTTGATTTCTGCCTGAAAAACTTCTCCTCAGCTCGTAACAAGACATTCCACTTTGTTCTAGCATCCCGCTCCTCTTGCGCGGTTACAACTGAGGGTGTTGTTAGAAGTAGGCGCTGCAGTGAAAGAGTCTTCCGCTCTTGATCTTTGACTCGGATAGAGATGCCGCTGAAATGATTTCTGTTTATTGCCTTTAAACCCGGTTTCAAAAGCTTTAAGCTTCTGCATAGCTTGAACTGAGCAAAACCCGTAATGGCTCCTGGAGTCCAAGTATCCGCTACCACGTCTGGATATTGAGGGTGATCTGTGACATGGCAAAAGAACCTGAAGGGCTTTGTGGCTCCTCTCTGCAAAGAAGGCATAGTGAAGAGGATGGGAGAGTGATCTGATTGTAGTGGCTCTAGCAACTCCGAGAAAGAGTCTGGAAACTTCTCCACCCAATGTTCATTGATTAGAGCATGATCTATCCGCTTTAAGGTGGGAGAAGTGTCCTGTCTATTCCACCACGAATAAGGAAGGCCTTTAGAAGGGGCTTCAAACAAGTCGGCCTCCTGCAGAGCAAGAGTGAAGTCGTCTATCCCCGTCAAGTCAATATCCTCATCTAAGTGACGGGAATGCTGAGAAGCGCGTAAAATTTGGTTGAAGTCACCAGCTACCACCCACGGGTGAGATGATAGCGGAGTTGTATTATTGTGACCAACCAAGTCAGACCATAACTGCATCCGCTGGTCCGGGAGATTGAAACCGTAGACGAAAGTGACGCTGAAGTTTACGTTTTCTGCTTCGAAAAAGATTCCACACGTAATGTGTTGAGCAGATTGGCTGTAGAAAGTCATTGTAACTCGGGGATCCCACACTACTATGATACGAGCCGTATGGTGGTCCGAGAAGTTCCCATGGTGCCTCCATCCCCTAGGGATAGCTCTCTCGATTCTCCTAGAATTTAAAGGCTGGATATGCGTCTCCGTTAACGCTCCAAAAAACGGGCGATGATTCAAGATCCAAGCCCGAGACATATCTTGTCTAGTCTGGCTGTTTAAGCCTCTCACGTTCCACACAAAAAACATATAATGGGTATATTAGAGGGTTGTTGTGACCTTGCGGCCACTCTTCTTGCGCGGAACCAAGAAGAAAGGGTTTTCTTGACAGATTTCAACTAGCGCTGCGGACGCATTGAGCGGAGGGACCTGCTTAATCGAGTGTTCCTCTTCCGGAAGACCCGGATCATGTCTTTTATCATTTCCAGGGAGGCCCTGAACCTTCTGCGCCTGTGGCACTACCTCGACTGAGTGGGAAGAATTCTGCACTTCCCGCCTAACATAGACAAGCCGACCCTGTCTCGGTCCTCGCTCTCTCTTTCCTCTGCTCTGGGACCTCCCACTCGAGCGGGAGGGAGAGCGTGACTGTGGCTTCCGCTTCGACTTTACCGGAGGCGGTTTTCGCGGACAATGGGAGGTTGCGTGCCCAAAAACCTGACAATCGGCACACTTCGGGGGCAACCAAGGATAAGAAACCGAGATTTCAAACTCCTTACCATTTGTCAAACCCGAGACTAGTGTCGTTGGCAATTCTTTGAGAAGGTCAACCTCAACAATGATTTTGGCCACCTCAAAGGATTCCATTCTAGCCGTTTCCGGAGATAGAGCTTTCGGTTCGCCGACTCGAGAAGCAATGCGTCCAAGGCTCTCTCTATTAAAGAGAAGGTAAGGTATTCCTCTAAATTCGACTATAATCTGCGCTTTAGTCAGAGGAGGTTGCTCCGGAGTGAAGTCAGGGCTCCACGGCGCCACACACATTGGGTGCCCAGCGATATTCCACAAATTCCTACTCAAGATAATAGCTCTGGTTCTGGGGTTGGGGACTCTGAGAAGGAAACAAGTGGAACTGATACGGTGAACAAAGATTTTTGGCCCAGTGCGAGCCCAGATAGCGTTCACGACGCCAATAATTCGACCCATCTCCGGCGGGTGGCCGGGAAAAGAAGCGTAAACGAAGTCTTTGAATTCTTCTTTTGCCGCCTCAATATTCTCATCCGGGATAAGGATGAAAGGTACACCAGAAACATGCGTTTCAGATGACTCGAACTTCTCTAGAGAGAGCTTATCGGAGAAAAGACTCGACCATTTCCTGGCCGCTCCAGCAGCAGTAGCCACATGACGCTGAGAAGAGGAGCCATTTGCCGGTGAGGAGGCAGAGCCCTTTTCAGGACCCTGAGAGAGAGGGAACGGAGATCCCGCTCGAAATGCAGAACTCGGCACGGAGATCGAGGCAGGGGAAACCAGATCTAATGGAGGGATCGAAGTAGAAGCCAACTGGGAAGACCCAGGGAGATTCGAAACCTTGGGCGGAGGGCAGGAGGAAGATGGCCTTCTCTTACTCACCGCAGATCTAGGGTTCCTCAGACATCTTTCGAGAAGCTTCCTCGAAACGGAAGCAAACACCGACGGAGGATGAAAGGGGGGAACCAGCGAAGGAGCTAAGGGAGGCTTCCTTTTCTTTTTGGGCATGATGGAAATTGTTCTCGCCGGTGGCGTGAGGCCGACAACGGCGGTCGCGAGCAGGGGAAGGATCTGATCGCCTTTTCAGTCTCTCATCAATTGTTCGTACAAGGGAAAAACTTTGACCCTCTTACAGGAATTTGACTATTTTTTTGGCATTACTTCGATATCATTGTAGAGAGGAATTTTTTGACGCGGCGTTGTTTCTCTCTCTTTACGTGTTAATAGATAGTTTCAAGTACAGAACAGATCAACTAAGTGATAAGAATCTCTTGGTTTTAGTATTTTTTTTGTACAGATCAAATGAACTTGACGCTTTGCTTTAAATACAAGAAATGTTAAGGAAACAAAAAACAAGGAAAATTTTTCCGACTACAAACTCTTATTATCTCTAGAATTCAAACTATCTTTCACAGAGCCTACACGGTTCAGCCTATTAAATCTGGAAAAGGAAAATAAAATCTAACAACTCGACATTCCGAAGAGCCCAAAGATCAAATCACGCAAACTAGTGATCCACATACAGCTTTTGTATTCGTTTTTTGGATCAAATAACATAACAAACGAACATAGGAAAAAAAGACAATTTTATATTCGTCTTAAAGTAAAGTTAATTTTGGTTTCATAGGAAAAAAAAAAACAACTAAGATTTGCTTATTCCAAACGGGCCACCAATCTTCGTTTAAGGTCACTGGAAGTTGTGGATTCTCTTAGCTGATGTCAACGTGTTGGATAGAAGCATGGCTATGGTCATTGGTCCTACACCACCAGGAACAGGCGTGATGGCTGATGCAACTTTGGAAGCCTCCTCATAGCAAATGTCTCCAACCAATCGATAGCCACTTGGAGCATTTGGATCCTGCAGTTCATAATAGTATACGAGTGTCACATTCTGGATTGATTTAGTCCATATCAATGCATTAACGTAATGTCAAAATGGTTGACTAACCTCAACGGGATTAATCCCAACATCGATGATGACTGCGCCCGGTTTTATCCAGCTTCCTCTGACCATATTCGGTTGCCCAACAGCTGAGATGATGATATCAGCTTCCCGTGTGATTTCTTCAGGGTTCTTGGTTCTTGAATGGATAATGGTAACGGTTGCATCCTCCTTCTGCATTTACAAAATACATCCATAAAGACCAAAGATTATTATCAGAAAAAATGGCATCATGTTTATGGAAGGTATCATCATTACCTGGAGTAACAGAGCAGCTGGCATACCAACAATGTTACTCCTTCCGATAACAACGGCTCTCTTTCCTTTGATCTCGACGTTGTATCTGTGCAACAACTCGATGCATCCTTTTGGAGTACAAGGAACAAACAATGGTTCTCTTCCCCGCATAGCAAGCCTTCCAATATTTAAAGGGTGAAATCCGTCAACGTCTTTCTCTATGCTAACCGCATTCAATATGTTTGTTCATCCATATGCTGCATTTACATCCCGAAAAAACAAAAAATTACGCTGTAAAAATTCACTCCCATTACTTTTGTTATTAATATGATCGACTTTGTTTCGGGGAAAATACCGATGGTAGAGGCAACTGAACAAGGATTCCATGGACAGAAGGGTCATCGTTGAAGCCCGAAACAGATTTCATCACCCCCTCTTCTGAGGAATCTTCAGCTAGACGAACTTCGAATGATTTGATTCCAACAGATTCACAAGCTTTCTTCTTGTTCCTCACATAAGTCGCCGAATCTTTTCTGTCCCCAACAAGGATTACAGCTAATCCAGGAACCACACCGATTGATTCCTTCATTCTTGAAACTTCGATTGTGATCTCATCTCTAATCGTTTTTGCCACTGCCTTTCCATCAAATTCAGCTGTTGAGAAAAACAATTTAAACGATTCTGATTATTCAAGAGGTTAACTGAAAATCGTGCTCAATTAGATCAAAAGGTTTAGTCCGTACAGGAAATATTAGGAGTGGGGGAAGAAGAGGAGCGAATGGAGAGATTGCAGCCACGGCCAGACGCAGTGGTCCGTAAGCGGAGTTGGCCGCACCGGTCAGGTAGGAAAGTAATGTTGGGGCGGTTCGAATGGAAGAGACGCAACGTTGTGGAGGAGTAACACTCGGTAAACATTGACGCCATTTTTTTACTACTATGCAACCAGAACTGTATCCAACTTAGGATTTAACAAAAGTAAAGTAGAATTGTTTCCAGACAAATAATAAAACCAAACAAAAAGAAAAAGTTATGAAGATCAGAGAAAGAACCTGAAGAAGAAACTATTCTTAGCAAATAATATTTTGATGTGGCAGAGAAAGAATATATACTGTTTCTTCCTTGCCACAGACGTACCCTAATACAATTTTCTAAACCGGGCTCAGGCCCATTAAAGTGAGTCGGTTTAGAAACCGGAGCTGAATGTCTTAGATACACAGAGAAAAATTTTCTAACACAAAGTTTTCTTTGTGTATCTAAGACATTCAGCTCCGGCCTATTTCCAGGGACCTCCTATTTCCAGGGACCTTTAGAGTAAAATCAGAACAATCAGAGTAAGACTCCAAACCAAAAGAAAGCAAAAAACTGACGAGGTTCTTCGAAAATTTGGACTTACAGCCACAGAAGCATCCGCTTGAACTACTAGGATTCCAGCGATTCCACTCTCCTTTTGTTACATTACAGAACGTAAAACCTTCATGGCGGCAGATATGAACAGGTAAACTTCTACATCCGTGGGCCTCAAGGAGCCGGGAAAGTGTATGCGGAGATGTTTAGAGACAAAGCAGACAAGGAATGGAAATACACATACCTCATCGTAGAGATTTCAACACCTTCCCCTGCCAAACTTATGCTCGAGTCCTATTTGCCCGCCTAAACCACCACTCTACTTTCCTTTTTTTTTCTTTCTCTTTAATGATTTTTCAGTTTAGTTGATCCGGTAGGAATGAACTGTTTTGTTTATCAACTTCGGGATCAGACAGGCAGACATCTCTTGTACTTTGAAACACACAGCCTAAATTATTTTGAAACTTTTGAATTAACAGACGAGTGTATCTTCTTTACTAATTGCCAGAAGAACATAGGTCTGATCCATCTTCATTTCATTTACAATATCTGAATCATTCATCCATTCAATCCTTAAAATGGGTGTTTATGTCTCACTACCTACTCGACAAATGGCTTGCATAATACTGTAACTAGCTACTCAACAGATGGCTTGCATAGTTGAAGCAATTTTACCCAGAGTCGCTTTCAGTTTCAGGTGCCCTCTCATAAATCAACGTGCTTGTTGTATCTGCATGGTACTGCCCATACAAAGCATACACGGCTGTTGCAAGCACACTCACAACAACAAATCTTATCCATGCTTCATAGTGCAACTGCAAAGTAGTGCAAGCTCAAAGTTAAAAAAAGGTAAAATCATATGGTTGTATATGAGATTAGTACAAAGTTAGCTCTTTCCGTGTACCTGAGCAAACAAGAAGATGTTGAAGAAAATGCAAACGCATGGCACAATGGGTACACCAGGACAGCTAAACCCAGATCCCAGAGACTGAGCGTAAGCCTGGAAGCCAAACGCTGAGGTTATTAACAAGGAGGTTTTATTTCAACTGCATCGTCTTGTCATATCTAATTGCTGTAAGCAAACTTTTTTTTTTAAACCAAAAGTTACTTCAATTGTATTTGTCAGAGACTTTCAAAGTATCACCGTGAACTTCCAAGTGCCAGAACATGCTTTACTTGGGGGATCTTATTTGTGCTGTATGACTAAAAGACTTAAGTATTTAGCTTTTCAAATTGATTTTGGCGTTCTGTAATGAAGAAGAATATTTGCTTATGCTTAAGGCTACTTACTTTGCGATAATGGACAACTGCTGAAGCAATAACTGCTACACCAACTGAGAGGAGAAGAAATACAATGGAAGCACTGAAACGGTAAAAAAGGCCAGCACCAAAACCACTGCATGCAATTATAACAAGGCAAATGACGCCTTCCTGCCAACTTGATGACGTCCTACCATTGGACAAGTCTCTTTCTTTCTTATCGTTCAACCTCAAAGCCACGACACAAGCCGCAACAACTGAATACCCAGTCTGAACACCAAAACTAATGTTAAACAGGAAAGGATACGCACCGAACAATGTAGGAAAAACTAAGACCTTGACGTACCAATGTACCAACTGACAGAATATGGGAAAGACTATGAATATTAAATATGCCAGCTAGGACGCCAGCAACAATGCCACACCAGATTTGGGAATGAAGAGGTGTGTGAAGCGTTGGGTGTATTCTGGAAAAGATACAAGGCAATAGACCATCCCTTCCAAGACCCAGATATAACCTGGACTGTTATCAACTTATCATATGACCACCAAATTCAGAGATACCTTTTGGCTGCACATAAAAAAAATCCAGGTACATACATATCTATATATATATATATATCTAGATTCACCTGAACATAAAGTCCAACAAGCAGAGTAGTTGTGAGTCCAGTAACAGCACCGATACTGATTAAGATTGAGACGAACTTCATACCCTTTGATGAAAAGGCTTCAGCTAGAGGAGCATCTTCGCTGAGGAGACTAAAAGGGACCATCCCAGTGAGCACCAAACATACGCCAATATACAACGAGATACATACCCCAAGGCTCCCCATAATTCCGATTGGCAGATCACGCTGAACATGATACATACCAGTAAGGCACTGTGTAAACAGTAAATCTTCATTGAACAAATATCTATACATATATATACATGGATAGACGTAGACCTGAGGGTTCTTGGATTCTTCAGCAGAATTAGCAACTGCGTCAAATCCAACGTACGAAAAGAAAACTACAGTAGCTCCAGTAAGCACTGCTTTAAAACCGTTAGGCGCAAAAGGAGACCAATTTGCTACATCGATCTCAAAAGCTCCAGCACAAATCACAACGAGAACGATCACGACCTTGGTAGCAGTCATAACAGAGTTGACAGCAGAAGATTCTCGCACACCCTGGCAAAGAACAAAGGTCAAGAGCGCGAGTAAAATGGGAGCCAAAATATTCAAAGAGAGAACCCCTCCGAACAACTCTTTGCCGCTTCCCATCCAGAGAGGAATAGTGCCCTTGAAAGCTGGAAAAATCTCAAGGAGAGCAACTGCATAGCTTGCCAAGCTACGAGATATGCTAGCCGCACCGATGTGATAATCAAGCATGAGTTGCACGAAAACGAGGAAAGCCGTGATTTCATTGAAAGCTGAGTACGAGTACATGTATGCTCCTCCAACAACAGCAGGGAAACGAGATGCAAGCTCCGCATAACAGAGCGCGTTCAACACACACGATGCTCCAGCGAGCAAGAAGCTCATCGTCACTCCTACATATGACATGGAAAATTGCAACTTGTAATTTCCCAATTTAATTATGAAATGACTGAAAATTTCCCCAACTGACCGGGTCCAGCATCGCGGGCGACGGTTCCGGTAACGACGAAAACACCGGCCCCGATGGACGCCCCGACGCCCAAGAGTATAAGGTCGGAAAGGCCGAGGCGACGAACCAAAGAGTCGCCGGAGGTGGAGCGAACAGTAGTCTGCGAGGACGGATGAGCCAGTGATTTAAATCGGCGGGCTGAAGCACACAAGTGAGAGAACCATGTGGCGGAGGAGCTGAAACCTTGGTGGCTTCCCATGGAAATTGGAAAATCGAATCGAGAACTGAGATCGACTCGAGACGAGGAAATGAAATGGATGATCTATCCAAATCGAGACTTGTAATGTATTGGGCCAAATATAGGGTCCAATAGAAATCACTTAGCCCTATAACCCAGTCATGCCCAATATCCTTTTGTTATCTATTTTTTAGAATAGAACTCTATCTATTATTTTGCCATCAATAAAATAATTTTTGTGTTTCTTAGTTCAAACAGAGTTTTTAATAATGTTTCTTTCTCGGTCAGTGCAGGTGCAAGCAGTGGCGGACGCATGTAGAGCTAAGGTGTGGCATGTGCCACATACTAATTTTAATTTTTTCTGAAGTAATTAGTATATAATTTATTTAAGTGCCCTTAATCTAAATAATTTTTACACTACGTGCCCCACATTATATATAGTTCTACATCCGCCACTGGGTGCAAGGTGCTAGAGAAATATGTTATATGTGTGCATAAGAATGTTGTTGTGCATAGCTGGAGTAGGTGTCAGTCCGTGCATATCAATTTGTGCTTACTTTTGCATACGAGACATACCTTCGTAGATAATTTAGTTTGGGATTGACTTTAGGGAAGGGAAGACTATCGTCAGAGCTTGGCTGATTAAGTTCAAGTCTAAAGAAAATGATAAATCCTCTACAAAGAAGGAAACTCTAGAAAGTAGAATCAATGTAAAGGAGGGATCCAAAATAGCTGGAAGTGAATTAGCTGTGTCAAATGTAACAAAGCTGAAAACTATAGCTATTAAAACAATATTCATTATAAAAACTAAGTTCAAAGTCAGCAGAAATTGTCTGGAACATCGTGGTCCAATGGTAAGGAGGGGTCCCTACCTACACCCAGGTCGGGGATTCAAACCCTGCCGGCGGAAACTATCTCACGTTGTCTCTGGACACCTACACGGATATGGGCCCATTGCTTACGGCCCATTTGAAAAACCGGAGAGAAGGTCTATCCGTGGGCTGCACTTCCCCCAGGGGAGTAGTCTGGGTCCGACCATAGACCTGGGCTTTACCCCGAGTTAAAAAAAACAAAAAAAAGTCAGCAGAAATAACAGGAAACGCTATAGTTTCATTACATATTTTCAAAAGACACAATGATTTTTTTGATCATTTGCATCCAGTTTTGTGACACTTGCACAAGTTTCTGGCATACATGTAATGCTATCTTTATGAGATATATAATTATATATGTCCGATTTGTCAAGGTTAAGGCATAATGTGGTTAGTACATATATGAAATAATTTTCTGCTATTTATATGTTAGCTTTTATTCATATCTTTTGCCCCTTTTTGGGGGGTAAATTGCAGTTGCTGCAGACGTAATATGCTGTAAAATAGGTTAGGTGCTGCAGAAGTTTTGAGGAAGAGCTAAATAATTTGCTCAAGAATTTAGAGAAGACATAAACTGAATACACGAGCCGTCGGACACATAAAAATGAGAACCAATGACTTCGTGCCACCGACAATGATAAGAAAGGCGCTTTTGGAGAGGTACAAATGTAAAACGTTATGAGTTTAGGTGTTGGGGATAGTTCATGAAATTTTACAATTTATGTGTTTCTCTTAATCAATTGTTTTGTTCTCTTACGATTTTTCTTATCTCTTAATACCGGATAAGACATGTAACGAGAAAGGAACATGTCATGTTTATGCTGGAAAAACTCAACAAATTTGAGATGCAAAGAAAATGCCATGTATCTCCTCCACGCTTCCTTTATTTTGATATGTAAAGTTTGATTAGTAAGGAAACCATAAAAGAGATTTAAGACACCGGGGAAAAAGGATAGTTTGTTATCAAATAATTTTTTTTTCACTCTGTTTTTGGTTTTATAGTGATTAATAAAGAAACATGGTTCGTTCGTGTTTGTCAGAAAATCAGACCAAACAAGACACCAATGACTTCTACTTTGAGTACATGGTTTCTCTTCTCATGACGTAGCATTGAGTTCAGATTACAAAGACAGTGACAGTGTAATGCTTTGGTCTAATACTAATAGTAACATGTTTCTTAAGCGTTCTAAAGAAAGTACTTGATCAAAGTCGAAGCTAATTTGACTCCAAACTCTTGATATTATAATTGAAACTCTGCATTAACAGAAGATTTTAAATTGGTAAATTCAGAAAAAAACAATATTTATAATTTAAAAAACCAAATTTATTTCCGCGCAAGTCGTGGGGAACCACCTAGTTAGAAAATATAGAATTTGTCAGTTGTAATAAAAATCACTATATTATTTAAGAAAAACAACTCAGGCTGAAATCAAGATTCATTTGTATGTTACTAACTTTTTTTATATTGGCACAACAACCATCTATACTATTATTTGCGAAGTGATTTTGGAGAATGGAGTTTTCTCATTCACTCTCACATTTGAAAAGTCTAAATTGCCATTAATAAAATCTTTGCATTTAAAAAATCATAATTATTTTGCATTTAAAACTTTTTAAATTTTCTTTTTACTCTCCAAATTCTTAATTGACTTTTTGATTTGAAGTCTGGTTTTTCAAGCTGATTTGGCTAACGATAAGAAAGTGGAGCTTGAAACTTCTCTTGGGTAAGATTTCCTTCAATATAATTAGTCTTCAACTTTGATATGAGTTCCTAACACTCATACTAAATTCTTCTCTCTCCTTTTTTAAATGAATAAACATGATGTGTAGGATATATTGAACTTTAAAGAAATAAACTGTTTACATATATATATGTTTTATGTTTCGGGATAAATATTGTATTCCGACTATATATTGGGTAAGATTAGTTTACATTGGTTACTCAACTCCACAGTTAGTCTGGTGTTTAACTATGAAATATGATGAAACACTCAGACAAAGGGAGTAGCGATTTCGCTAATGAGAGAGGCGAAAGGAAATGTTTCATATAAAATTACGCAAATAGCACCAAAAACATGGTCTAAATTCAAGGGATGCTTTGTGGTTCCTTTTTTCTTGGCAGTTACACTACATGAGTTTTCTTCCATGTAAAGAATACTCACAGTCACAGAGAAACAAGGGAAGTACCCAAAAAAGGTTATGGAGATGTTGCAAATGGTATGAAATGCAACAAACTGGATTATAGAGAGAGGATCACGGGGAGGACAAGATGAAGAACGACACGAAGAGTAAAGAGGAGGAAAGAAAAGCTTAGAGAAAAAATCAATAGAAAGTAGAAAGGAGAAGGAGATTATAAAAACAACTTTGATGGATTTAGATAAGAGAAAAATGAACCAAGAAGAAAATCATGTGTGAATCGGTCACTATAAAAGTCTGTGTGAATATTTGTAGAAGGTTTTGTCTAAGATCTTTGTTGCTCGTGCCTTAGATATAGTATGGTACGTCTCTTTTCTTTTCAACATCTAAACAATGGGAACGTATGAATTGAATGGATTATCATTAATTTATCGTCTCTTGGAAATAATATCCCATTTGTATATTATCTCAAATACTTTCACTAGAAACTTTATTGAATATTTGACGCATGTATATGCCTTTTTTGTTACATTGTTTGTTAAATATTCTTTAAATTTTGCAGGATAACTTTTAAAAAAAAAAAAAAAATTATTTCCGCGCGGAGGAACACCTAGTTAATTAAATAGTAGAAGAACATTGAGTAAAACGTGACTGATTTGGCGCTTCCAGGCAAATGCAGATCTATATAATAATATTAAATTATGCGCGTGTAACTACTAACTACTATGTATATATAACCTGAGATAAAACAGCAAGACATTAGAGGCGAAGCAGAGTGAGTGAGGAAAATGGAGGCAGAGCTCAGATGGGATAACGGGTCATCAGTTCTGGATTGGATTCGCCGACAATTGATGGAGGAGGATGATGATTCCGATCATACAGCTTCATCATCATCATCATCGTCTGCGCCGCCAAGAAGAGGGGTAAATTACAAAGGAGTAAGGAGAAGGCCATGGGGTAAATACGCGGCAGAGATCAGAGATCCCAAAAAGAAGGGAGCCAGAATGTGGTTGGGGACCTACGAGACGGCCGAGGAGGCAGCCCTGGCGTATGACCGGGGGGCTTTTAAGATGCGAGGCTCCAAGGCTAAGCTTAACTTTCCTCACCTTATCGGCATTGACAAAGCTGAGCACGTCAGGGTGACTAAACGCCAGCGTTCACCGAGGAGCCCCCGCCAGCTAAAAGGCGAAACAACACCAACATAATTAACCTAACGGCTAGACTTCCTTCCCTCGGATTAAAGCTGTCTGTATTTCAAAGGCACCCACACCACAACCACAATGACATGTATCTGTTTCATATGATTCTTTTTTCTTTTCTTTCATTGTCCATTCCAAATTCATACGATTCATTTGCTGCCATAACAATTAACAATAAGCCTCTTCTTTTCTTCCAACAAACGCTAAAAGAGACTTGTTAAAACCAATAGCGCATTAACAATACTTCCTCACACAAAAGTCGATAGAAATGGATTTACACTTTTAAATATGACAATCAGTCAACCAAAAGGGCCTACATTGCTCCCGCAAAATTGGATAACATTATCACCACCTCCCTATATCTCAGCCACAACCATCTCTGCTCTCTCTCTCTCTCTATCTACCCTTGTCTCATGGGACCGGATGCCTCCTCCTGCAACACAGCACTATTATGTTCCATGAGTTCCATCTCAACCAAATCCTACTTCATGTCTTTTCTAGATATCCCTTTTGGTGTTATAACTATTGTTCTATGTCATCGTTTCACATCTATCTACTTTGAAGAATGATGCTGATTTTAGAGTAACTGATTTCTACCTAATCAAAGCTTATCCGAGAGCTTAAGGATCCTAATTAGCAGATCAATAGTGAGTGGGTTTTGGACAATGTAACAGAGTCACTTACCTCTTGGGTCTGCTTCGCTCTTCTTCATAGTCCATCACTCCACTTGGTTCACCAAATGTCTCTTCGTGCCCTCTGAGTTCAGCGTCGGCCTGCCCACAGTGTGCAACTTCTGCCACAATGTAAGTAAGACTACATAGAGATATATATGTCCAAGTAATGGTGTCCACTGTCAATTATCATCATCTACCCTCACCAAGTATTAATATTCCAACCTACTAGCTACTCTCTTGGGCAAGACTAGAGAATTCTGGTTCTACTTTTATTACAAGATTCTAGTTTCTCATCTCAACTACATCCAACAGAGGACCAAGAAGTGCAAAACAATGACAACCTAATCGACGATGAAAACAACAATCAGCCACAATCTACAGGTACCTTCATGGAACGAGATTTTTTCACTTCCTCCACCCTTTCTTCTACTTGCTTTCGATTACTACTGTCCACCTCACCCATATTGTCCGCCCATTTGATCTTATCTTGAATCGAAGCCAGCAGATCTTCGGATGTGCTCAAACTAAACATGAATCTTTTCATCTCACATAGACTCTCAACGATATATAACATATTTTGCAGAGACTCTAACGTAGAGCATGGAAAATTGATCGAAGAAGCTACCAGTTTTCTAGTGTATGCATCATATTCCCAAGTTGCCCTGGCCTTAGATCCCTACCCGCTGCAAACTGAACCTGCACGTTTGCAAGGAATACAGTGGTTCAAGAGGGGCAGGAAGATGTACGAAACGATCATATGGGGAAAAGCAAGTACCTCAAAACATCTTTTCAACTGATCAAGTTTTCCTCTAACTATACCCTGTAAAAATTCATAAAGTATCTGCATCGTCACACGTGTTTTCTTTCTGGCACATAAAAACAGATACCTGAGTCCAGAAACTCACCACATACATGCAGTCATTGATAAGAAAGTCTTCGAGTTCACGTACGTTTGTGATATCTAACTCAACCATCAGTATATCATAGGGCAACACCTGAACGGAAAAAAAAAGCACAATAAGATGCAGGTGGACTGTGGACACATTATATGCTAGAACAGAAACCGAAGAACAAAACAAAGAAAGAAAGAAGAAAAACCTTGTTTATCTCCGCCAGGGTAAGGACAGTGAGCTGCTTTAGCTTGAGAATTTGTTCAGGAACCAATTGGGCACAGCGAGCATTGCCTAGAGTAGAGAAATAGAAGACGAAATTAAGTCAAAGTATGAACATTGAACCATATCCATATACTTGGGTGACAATCAGTGAACGCGAACGTACGTTTGTAATCACTCCAGGTGCCATGCGCAAATAAACGTAGTACATCCAGGTATACAGAATCAGTGCTTCCTTCAAGCTGCGGTGATAAAAAAAAAGCAGAGCAGTTACTGCAAAAGAGCATGGACATTAATAAAAGTTAAGAAGAATAGGCATAGATTCGACAAGACCTCAGCAACATAGGATAGAGCCAAAATCTCGGAGAAGGCAAAAAGCCAAGGATGCGATGTAGCTTCGACCAGGATAGATCCTAGAGCATCGCCTTCGCCTTTGCAAGCAGAAGCACTTTTCACGAATAAATCAATTATTTCCGCCTGCTTCTGTTCGATATCCATCTTCTTCTTCTTCTTCTACTTCTACTGTACTGTAATTAGGGTTTATCCGGAGCACAAAATCCGATTTGGAAGCGACACGTCGTCGGTCCGTCTCACCGTCGCTCTGCTATGTGCTGGATCGTATTTAACTATTTATCATGTGTCATACTTGGCGAGGGCCCATCATACCGCTAGGCCTTTTGAATAGATATATGAAAAAATTCTGAAAGGCCCATGGGCCCAGCCTCTATAGATAGAGTTAGGGTTGGTAACGGTGTACATATATAACTACCTCCTATCGTCCTTGTGTCTCTGTTTCCGTATCGACCGACGACAATGGAACAAACTTTTATCATGATCAAGCCCGACGGCGTCCAGAGGGGCCTTGTACGTTTCTATTTTCCCTGATCCTTAAGCTCTCGGATGTTTTTTTTGTTTTTCTTTCTTTCTGATTCTTTGAATTTCCTTGTGATTATCTCTGCTCTTTATGTTTCATCGGACTCCATATTTTGGTATTTCAGGTCGGTGAAATCATCTGCAGGTTTGAAAAGAAGGGTTTCACTTTGAAAGGTAGTTTTTCCAGCTGCATGATGGTTGTGAATTGTAACTCTCTTCACGGATCATATCCGCTGTGGCTGTGTAATTAGTTGATTATCTCATTGGTTTGATTGACAGGTCTAAAGCTGATCACTGTGGACCGCCCTTTCGCTGAGAAACATTACCAAGACTTGTCTGCCAAGCCCTTCTTTAGCGGTCTTGTTGATTACATAATTTCTGGCCCAGTCGTTGCAATGATCTGGGAGGGGAAGAACGTTGTCTTGACTGGAAGAAGGATCATCGGAGCAACAAACCCTGCAGCTTCTGAACCAGGAACCATCCGTGGGGATTTCGCAATTGACATTGGCAGGTTTGTTATTCTTTTTCTTTCTCTAAATCCGGAAATTATACAAACGAGTTGATTGATTTGGGAATATATATATATATATATATATATATATTATTCAGGAACGTGATCCATGGGAGTGACTCAGTGGAGAGTGCTAACAAGGAATCTGCCTTGTGGTTCCCTGATGGACCTGTCAACTGGCAGAGCAGCCTTCATCCTTGGATCTACGAGTGATTCTCTTGTTTTGTATCAAAACTTGCCTCTTCATTGTTGTTGTTATCGTTGGATTTGTTGTCAAATCAATCAAGACCTATATCTTTCACCTTTGTTTTCAATGTTATGGTCTCTCCATTTTTGTGCGTGTTTTTCTTTAATCTCGGCTTGCATTTTCTTTTCCTTCATTATATAACTTACGCACACCGCATGGCACTACATAAAAACAGCAGCAGCCATTCATCGCATAGCAGGGTCTTTTTAACTCATCAGGAGCCCAACTTAAGTAACACTGACCTAGCCAAAGGCATATAACTGGAACTAGAGGTCCGAATTATCTGAGGGTCAGGTACAACTCATTGTCTACTTCCACACTCATCGGCATTACGCCACTTTTATATGCTTCATCTCCTCGGTCAACAAAGTCTGTATAAATTTCCACATTTGCTTTCTGTTGAATGTTTAATTTTTATTCAAGACTCTCAAATCTTGTTTTATTATTCTTCTGTTGAATTTGAATAGTAATATTGAAAAAAATATATAACTCAATCAGTTTGTTTATCTGGAATTTCGTCTAAATTGTACAACTTTATAGTCTTAACACCATATCCGCACCAAATTAATGGCAAATTTTTAAGCTGGACAAATTTTGAGTTTTTTATTTATTTCAAAAATACATTCATAAGTATTTTTAAAATAGTAGCACATAATTCAACTGAAAAATGATTTAAAACTTATTTTTATTGGAAAAAACCTAAACCTTAATTTGGAGAAAAATAATCCAAATATATATACTTTTATGTGTAATTTATTTAGAGCAAACAAATATTTTCATAAACTAATTTGTGCTATTTAAGAAAATATTATGAATCTATTTTTGCTTTTTAGAACACAATATTTTATTTTTTAGGGTTCATTTGAGCTCAGAATAATGCTAGTATCCAATTTAGAAGGAAAAAAGGACTATTACTTAGATAGATCAGAGATATCATAGATACAATAATAGTAAAAACTAAAAAAAAAAAAAACTAATCTTGGGGGACTTTTTTTGGGTTCTCTTTTACTTGATGAAAAAAAGATCTCTTATTAACATCTTTCTCGACGAACCATCTCTGAAATCAACCAGCGGGATCTCCATTTATGTGATGCATCAGAAGAAATCGGAAGCTCAGATCGGAAAAGAGAGCAGCGGCGTCTCTTCCGATTTCAACCCATCTCCCCCTCTTCTTTTCTTCCCTCAGATCGTATCTCACCATCTTCATCACCACGACCGCGATCCATCTTACTCGGCCGCGCCTTTCAAGCGTCCTCTCCTTACCCACCGCTTCTCTCCTACTCCCTCTTCGCCATCCGCATCCCTGTTTCTGTTGCTCAAATCATATCTCTCCCGCTCTCTCCGCCGCTCCCCTCTCTTCCTCCTCCTCCTCCCTCTCTCCTACTTGCTCCTCTCCCATCCCACTCGACCCTTCCTTGTCGATTTCCTCTCCGCCTTTGGTTTCTCCGCCGCCCTTCTTTTTTCGCTAAATCTCGCCCTCCCTCGCCTCCCTTCCATCCGCTTGTTCCTCGCACGCTCCTTCCCCTCCCCGTCTAGGACCCCTTTGCCCGTTTTCTGGTCCATCGGCTCTCGCCCTAAATCTGACAAAAGGGGAAGCTCCGGGTGCTGGGTGCAGGTCTACACCAACGGAGACGTCTACGAGGGAGAGTTCCACAAGGGCAAGTGCTCCGGTAGCGGCGTCTACTACTATTACATGAGCGGCAGGTATGAAGGTGACTGGGTTGACGGCAAGTACGATGGTTATGGTGTTGAGACCTGGGCCAGAGGCAGCCGTTTCAGGGGCCAGTACAGGCAGGGTCTTCGCCACGGATATGGGGTTTACAGATTCTACACCGGAGACATGTTCTCCGGCGAGTGGTCCAGCGGTCAGAGTCACGGTTGCGGAGTTCACACCTGCGACGACGGAAGTCGCTATGTTGGGGAATTCAAGTGGGGAGTCAAGCATGGTCTTGGTCATTACCACTTCAGGTGACTTGTGGATTGCTCCTCACAAAGCAGCTTGTATCAAATGTTTGCCTTATCCAATTTGTATCTTCTCATGTTCTTTTTGTATGAAAATTCCATAGGAACGGGGACGTTTACGCCGGAGAATACTTTGCTGACAAGATGCATGGATTCGGGGTCTATGGTTTTGCAAATGGTCACCGATACGAGGGAGCTTGGCATGAAGGTAGGCGGCAAGGGCTGGGAATGTATACATTCCGAAATGGAGAAACACAGTCAGGCCATTGGCAAAATGGGACCCTCGACATTCCAAGTACACAAAATTCAAACTGTCCCGTGTCTCCTGTTGCAGTCAACCATTCCAAAGTGCTAAATGCAGTCCAGGTTTGTCTCTGGAACTTTATCCTTCTTCTTCTTCTCGTAGATAGTCAAACATTTGTATTTGCAGGAGGCTCGGAGAGCAGCAAAGAAGGCTTATGATGTAGACAAGGTTGATGAGAGAGTTAACAGAGCGGTTGCAGCTGCCAATAGGGCAGCCAATGCTGCAAGAGTGGTGGCCGTCAGAGCTGCTAAAAAAAATTCTAAAAACATGGACAACTTTCCGATTCCTCTTGTGTGAACCGATTTTAGTACATAGGCGAAAGAAGGAGCAACCTTGACTAGTATCAACTCAGTGGCTGTAGAGAGAAGCAATGCCAAACCATGGTTGGTGGGTTCGTTCAAAAGAAATGAATATGATGCAGATTGCGAGCTCTTGCCAGTGCTGTAAGCTCACGGCTTAATTCGTCTTATGACACTGATGAGCCTTTTCTTGTTTTTTTTCTTTTCTTAAATTCACTCTCTTTGGTTGTTTCTAGGTGGTGGAACTTCGTATTCTGGTGAAGGTATTTTTCATTTTTAAACTTGTAAGAAACTTTAGATTAAAAAATGACACAAGTTGAGAATGTTTCCAAGCGTATTATGAAGGCTAGATATGTTAGTTGTTATTAGGTCTGTTGTTTGTCCACGACTAGTTAGAGAAGTTCAAGTTTCAGTGCACTTGTTATGCTTCGAATCCTATGTTGCAGGCAATTGGTTGGGATGTAAAGCTTATACCATACTGGCTCTGCACTCTTGGCCCTGGCCAGGTAATGTAGTTATTATTTAAGGCAACCGTTGATGTTAAAAGGAGAAACGAAGAAAAAAGTTGTTTGGATTGAGATTAATCTTTTTCTGACAGTAAAGAAATGCGAGATATGTAGAACTGTAGCTATGCGGAAAAGAGGGCTTTTGAGAGACATTTTAAACAAACCAAGGGGATTCTGGGGAGATTAGAATCATCACTTGGAGTTTATGTATAAGCCAACTGATGGCATGTTTCTCTGTCTTACTCAGCAGCTGCACCGAAATTGTGATAGAAAAGCTGAGAAAGAATGCCGCCCATGTAGAGACGGTTCTTGAGAGTTGTTATCATCGTCTTCAGAGGGAGAGGAAAGCAAGGGAGGCTAGCGAGGAGCCACCACCTAGACACCTTTCAAACTGGTGGGAATTGGGTCCTCTTCAACCACAATTCGCTGACTCCTATCATCATCCACTATTCGTTTGATTTAGTGAAACTACAGTCGACACTCTCACACTTAAAAAAAAGACATATAATTCAACTTTAACTTTGTCCTCACAAATTCAAGTTTTTAATACTACTATTGAGTTTTTTTAAAAAAAAAAAAAAAAAAAAAATTTCCCAAACTATCCTCTCTTTATACATTTGTCATCAGTTCTGCGAAAAAAATCTCAAGTAAAGAAAGAGGATGTTTTCGTCAATTGAAGGCGCGTGTGTTGTACTCTCAAATTTTCAAAGTGTTATTGATACTTACCTAATATTGGGCTGCCCAATATGTATACTTACCCAATTCACCCAAAAATTTATGCATTAGATTTTTTTTTCCCCAGCACTTTTAATTTCACGAGGTTTGATTGTAGTTAATCAATGTTTTTATTTTTTTTCTTTTCGTTTTTTAGTTTTTCTTCCCTTTTAATTTTTTGTCCTTACAATTTTTTATTTTGTTTCTTTCTTCATTTTTGTTATTTTTTTTCATCTTTTGTCCCCTCATTCTTTATATTATTGTTTTCGCTTTTTTAATGTTATTCTTATTTTTGCCCTTGTCTTGGTTTTTGTTTTTCCGTTTTTTCTATTATTAGTTCATGCGGATTAAGTTGCTTGGAGTTTGCTATATTTTTTTATTAGCTTTTTCTCTTTATTTTTCTTGATTCCAAGACTTGGTCTCTTTTATAAATAGTTTTATTATATATTTTTTTAATTTAATGTTATGTAAAAAAAAGTTTAATTATATAATACATACAACAAAATTTAAAAATGAAAATGATTCATATAAACAAAATTAAACTAGAGATTATACAATTACACATATGTAATAAAAAAATATCTAATAATAATATAAATAATTTAATGGAGCTATAATAGCTTTCTTATAAGAAATTATTTACGGTAATTCGTATGTTTAGTGAACTTTGCAAGTGTTGTATATATGAAAAACCTATATAGAGATCCCATTTAGATCAATTTTTTTCTTCGAATAATGAAAACGCATTGTTACACAAAACCAACAAGATAAAAACATATACACTACAAACAATTTTATTATCCAAAGAGAACAGATTACAACTCGAACACAGAGACATTACATAATGAAACTTTATTCGCATAGTTTCTTTTCTTATACTTGTAGACTAACTCACCATGGTTTACTTATAGTCATATAGACATATACATAGATATAATTACGCATAGCTTTTAATTTTTTATTTGGTTTTTTTTTTTTACCTTTGTAATTTTGTTTCTTTTATGATTAATTATTTACATCAAAATGCTAATGTTTTGCTAAAGTTTGTTTTCTTCTTCTTTGTATTGGTTATTCTCCTTTCTATTTTTTTTTTTACTCTATTGCTTTGTACATATTTTAGCATAAGACTTTTTAATATTATGTAGAACATATTTTCATTATCTGATACACTAAACCAAACTTAAAAAACGAAAGTATACGTATAAACAATTTTAAGCTAAAAGATAAACTAATATTTTGATAGTCTTCTCCCATCTCTTCGAATTCTCCAGCCCCATGGACTTCCCTCTTCAAGCCAATCACTCAAAATCTCTCGAGAGTCTCCTTCGTTTGATGAGGATGGCACAACAACCGTCAAAGCTCCAGACTCCATTACCTTGGGATCCTCTCAGTTTTGGAATAATCATGTGGTGGCTTACTTTCATGGATCTCCTCCTTTCCCATCAAAATTTTTTTTGGATTTAAATCCAATTTGGGGGAAGAAAGGGAGAATTTCAGTAAAGAAGCATTCTGATCGGATTTATCTAATTCATATTCCTTGTGAAAAAACTAGAAGTGGGTTCTGGATGTAGGATTATGGCATTCAGGGAACTGCTCATTCACGGCTGCTCCTTGGACGGCTTCTACGAAATTGTCTTCTATGAGGCTGGTTCACGCTCCAGTGTGGGTCCTCTTCAAGAACATCCCTCCGGAACTCTGGTCGCTTGTGGGTTTCAGCACTATAGCCTCCGGTATTAGACACCCAGTTCATTCCGAATTTTCCAAGATCTCTCCGTACACCAACAAGATTACCAAGCTTAAAATAGTTTTTGTTCGTATAACGGATAGATTGGGCAACTCGGCTCTTATAGAGGCCTCGTATCCTAAATTACCTCCCAGATGTAGCTTCTGCATTGAATTCGGCCATTTGCAGCTTCGTTGTCCTGAGGCGAGAGCTCTTGCCAATCCCACTCCGGTTCATGTGCCACCTACATCTTTGCCTCTAACCCAAGCTCCTCCTCCCATCCCCTCTATTGTTATGGGTCGAGCTGAAGACAGTGTGGCACTCCTTTAGTTCCTCGCCGCTCAAGAAGCTTGCCTTAGGCTTGGGCATAACATCCGACCCGCAGGTTATTTATCTTCTATACCCACGGTTCTCGAATCGTCGGTTCCAGGTATTAATCGTCTACCCATGGGTACCTGCAAGGAACCGAGCATTACACAAACCTATTCTTATGTCTCGTAACTCGTAACTATCGTTTCATAACTTCATCGTTTTATCCGCCACCACTTCGCTTTAGTCTCTTCCGCTTCCCGAACTCATAAAAGTTTTCGAAATTCAACTTAAACCCTTTTATCTATCCATTTAACTCAAACTGGAAGCTCCAAACAACAGACTCTCGTCGTCTCCTCCATCAGAGATGTCTGCAAATCGGTCAAAGGTATGCAATTTTGATTCTCGATATTCTTCTCTTCCTTCTTTCAATCTTTGATTTGTCGATGTTCTGCTCTAATAATAAACTGATTTCCGGAATCTTTGATTTCTCGATGTTCTTCTCTTCCTTCTTTCAATCTTTGATTTGTCGATGTTCTTCTCTATTAATAAACTGATTTCGTCAATCTTTGATCTCTCGATGTGATTCTCGACTGCTTGGCTTTGAAGTTTGAAACTTGAATCTCGACTGGTTGGCTTTGTTTGCTTGGCTTTGTGTGAAATATGACTGCAGTTTTTTTTTTACTTGTACTCGATGTGATTCTCGACTGCTTGGCTTTGAAACTTGAATCTCGACTGGTTGACTTTGTTTGCTTGGTTGTTAGCTTGCCCTGAAACCTGAATCATGACTGCTTGGCTTTGTTTGCTTTCTCAGATGGCTTCAAATGGCTTGAATGATGCTAGTGGATCACAGACCGAGGAAGATGTAACTGTAACTGCACCAACACCACCACTGAATGCGAAGAACAAAACCAAAGGGAAGAGAAAAAAACCAGACGGAGATAGCGCTGTGAAGCAGAAGGCATGGTCTGAAGTATGGGATCACTTCTAGAGACCTGAGAAGGACAACACAAAAGCTATTTGCAATTATTGCAAGGTGTTTAGCGCTCCATCAGGAAATGGCACATCAAACCTGAAGAAACATTACAAGGTCTCTTGCAAGGCTTTCAACGTCTGGAAAGCTGCTAATAGTGGAAAGAAAGACCAAACCGTGTTGTCTACGGGTGGTTCTGATGGTGGTCTTCAGCTCTGTAAAGTGACTGATAAGGTGATTAGGGAAGCTTCTAATGAGATGCTGGTGTTAGCAGAGCTGCCTTTGTCTTTCACTGAGGGCTTGGCATGGAAACATTTCTGCACTAAAGCTAAGTTGCCGATCCTCATTCAAGGAGAACAGCTACAAGATACATTGTGGAGATGCATATATGTTCAAAGGAAAGCTGCGATGAAGAAGATTCTCGATGAGAATAAGCAGAAATTGTCTCTGACTACAAATATTTGGGTCACACCTCATACAGGAGCTAGTTATATGGTCATAACACCTCATTTCGTTGATGTTTAGTGGTAACTAAGGAAGCTTATCATTGGATTCAAGAATGTGTATGACCATAAAGCTGCGACTATAAGTAAGGTTCTAATTGATTGTTTGGCTGAGTGGGACATCAAGCGAGTATTCTGCATCACCGTTGATAACGCCACAGCTAACAGTAATGCGATGGAGACATTCAAGAAAGAGTTCAAGCAGATATGAGATGATGCGGTGATTCTGAACGGTGACTTTCTCCATTTAAGGTGTTCTACTCATATCATTAATTTTGTAACAGTCCGTGCACCCTCATGGGCCCCCACCCGGCACTGTTAGGCCTGCAGCCCAATACACCCCAACCTCTCTGAAGTATAAGGCCACAACAACTTATACCAACCTAGGTTGTTGGTGAGACTCGAACCTGAGACCTCACCTTTTAATTAGCCTTCCCCACCGGAAGCTACCACCAATTGACCTGCTACTGTAACAGCCCGACCCACCGGCCCACCCCCGGCCCGACACTGTTAGGGCTGCAGCCCAATACACCCCAACCCTCTGATGTATAAGGCCACAAAAACTTATACCAACCTAGGTTGTTGGTGAGACTTGTAACNCCCCTCATGGGCCCCCACCCGGCACTGTTAGGGCTGCAGCCCAATACACCCCAACCCCTCTGATGTATAAGACCACAACAACTTATACCAACCTAGGTGTCAATTGGTGGTAGCTTCCGGTGGGGAAGGCTACTTAAAGGGTGAGGT